>JAKCPI010018826.1:0-11892 GCA_023213315.1 Euborellia annulipes | reverse complement strand
AATTAACATACAAATTCCTATAGGAAATTAACATTAGGCCTATGAGAGAAGGCGGAGAGACAGGCGATAATGTTTGCAAGTGAGAGAGAGAGAGATATATGTTTTCTCCTAAGCAATTAAAGACACAAATAAAATAAAAATAAATGGGAATTTAAATAATAATTGATTTTTAATCTAATAAAAAGAAAAAGATTTAAATTCCGTTACCATGGCAACCAGTTCTATCTTTCCTATGAAGAACAAGAGTAAAGTGGTCTTCAGAAGATTTCAACGGCAAAATGAGAATATACATTTTAAAGAGCATCTAAAAAATAGTTCATTTATGAATTTTAAAAAAAATCCTTGGAGGGAATTTTGAGAAAATCGAAAAAAACTGAAAAAGTACATCAGTAAAGTACTAGTACTTTTTGGCCGATTTTTGTTCAAAAGCTTATTTTGAGATTCTTCAAAGGTACTTAAGTTAAATATAAAATTTCAACCCGGTAGCTCAACTCCTTCATGCTAAAAATCTGTCCACACATACAGACACACACACACACACATACACACACACACACACACACACACACAGACCAATTTGCGGGACCCACTTTTTTGGACTCAGGGGACCTCAAAACATGTATATCCATCAAAATCTCGACATCGAATTTTTGACATGATCGCAATACTTTCTCTCTCTATATATTTCATATATAGGGTATGAGAAAGTAAAAAAAATCATACAGGTGTCATTAAAAAACATGTAAATATAAACAAATGAATTTGTATAACATTATTTTCGCACTCTCTAAGGAAAAATAATAAAAATTGTTATATAATTAAATTTTTATTAATTTTTTTCTTTAGGGACTCGAATTGAATAAAGACAGACAGCCTTGCAAGCAAAAGGCACCGCCGGCAGAGTGCTGCCTCTGGTATCAATTCTATAAACCCTTTTGTTAAAATGAAATTCATCTTTAATTAATTCAAACAAATTTCATAAAATTAGTATAAATATCACGAAGGGGACAACCTAAATGGGGAGGTGTCCTAAAAGGTGTCCCCCTCCTCGAAAAAGCAAAAATTCAAATATTGTGGAGCCCTAAATGGCATTTGAGTAGAAAGAGAGCGAAGGTAATGAGAGCGAGTGAGATGGAGAGAGTCGCTTAAAGATGCTGACTCACCGTCCTTGGTGCACACAAATCGGATTCCAAACAATACGCGTGACGTCATCTTTTCTGAGAAACTATTAAAGAGAGAAATAAAAATAAAATTGTTTTTTTTTTTATATTCATCAAATTAGAAGAAAAAAACAAATTAAATAATTTCAAAAAATGAATATGAAAAAATTATTTTAATCAAGGAAATAAATATATTCTAACTTTTGATTGATGATTGAGGGTGGGATTTATTTAATTTTCTTCCTGAGACGGGTGTTAAAGTTAATTGTATTTTCAATTTATATTTCGGCCTCTAAGATCATTTGACTTTTGGGAAATTAAATAAAATGGCTTCCAGCAGGTGAGAGACTCAACACTCAGCGGGTCACCTATCCACGGTCCAGCAGTTCTTAGCCTTGCTTAACCCGAATTTTCTCAATTTTTTTTCTGCCTTTTCTCAGAACTATTCAATTTAAAAAAGCTATTTTTTTTCTTTATACTCAACAAATTAATAAAAAAAATATCATTAAAAAAATTATTTTAATAATTATCTTTGATAACTGAAAATCTATTCAGTTTTTGAAAAAATGTCAAAGAATAAAAATTTTTTAAAATAGAGTAATTTATCACAATATGATAAAAAAATTGAAAATTTCGAAATTTCTAAAAAAACTTATTAGGTAAAGTACTACTTCCAAGTGACGTATTTACTCCAAAAGTTGATAGAAATCTACAATTTTAGTGTAAGGAGCATATACCAAATTTCATCCATCTAGCTACTTTGGTTTTTAAGCAATCGTGTTCACACACACACACCCAAACGTAATTCCAAAAGAAGAAAGTCTCGGGGTAGTCATTCCCCATATTTATATATATAGATAGATACAATCAAACCTTAATATCTAATTAACATTTTTCTCATTTGGTATGATGTTGCAATAAGTTTTTTGAATTCGATTTTTTATAACATAGATGTACACCTCGCCATCATTAATCGGGCCGGCGATAGATGTACAAAATATTATTATTAAATTATTCCAATAATATAATACAACAATCAAACCTTAAATCTAATTAACCGTTTTCTCATTCAACACAATGTTCCACATTTTATTTACTAAGCTTACTAGGTATATCTATCTTCTTTGTTAAGTTATTTGGATGTTTATTAATTTATATAGACCCATTGACTTTTCCATTTAATCAGAAGCTTTAATTATAACCAATTTTTTTTTTTTTACAGTATTTAAAAAAAAAAAGAAAATTGAGTATATGAAACAAAAATTTGTCAATGAAGAGATAATTCTAGTCTAGTTTAATTGTTTCATCATCAGTTCGGATAAAATTATTAATGTTAATTTTATTATGATGAAAAATTATATGATTGTGACTGCAAATTATTTCTAGATAATGCGAACTCATTGTAAAATTAGCATTAATTAATAATTTGAAACGGTTTGATGATGGGACAATTAAAGTTGACCTGTAACATCTCGATATGAATGAACAACAATCATTTACGAGTTATTATTTTTTTTATAAATCAAAGAAAAAAAATTTGCTTAAATTCTTAATAATTTGCAATGGATAGTAGTAGTAGTGATAAACAAATAAAGTTTAATTAACTAACTTTGAGGATATGTTCCCGAAATGTTGGTGTTTATTTAGTTGTCTACATCCCATATCTGTTTTTGTAGTGGGCTCATTGTTTTTGTTCCGTTTAATATACCCAATTGAATAAATAAAGGGAGAGTCTCAGAAATTAAATTTATTAAATAATACAAAAATGATAAAAACACGTTTTGTATAAGGGACGCAATCAGGGAGAGTATCTGCTCGCAAAATAAAAAAATAAATTTTTGATATCGAATCTGGTAATTTTGTATCATTTTTAAAAATATTATAAAAATAATAAGAAAAAAATCTGGTGTGACTGGCGCACAGCACACAACTTTCTCTTACCCTTCGGTAAGAGAAAGTTGTGCACTGTGCTGGTCACACCAGATTTTTGTGTCGAGATATATTTAGTTTCCGATAGCACCTTAGTTTCAAACTTGCATTTTAAATGTTGACTGCTTCAAATAAACTATGGTTATTTTTCAAAATTTTAATCTCATATTTGGACATTTTATACACAATATAGATTCGTAAATAAATACAAAATTTCATAAGAATTGGAAAAAAAAAATTTAAATGCGTAAAAAGTTCCAAAGGGGACCCCCCTTTTGAATCGAAATTAACATACAAATCCCTATAGGAAATTAACATTGGTCAAATGCGAAGATAAGGTGGAAAGGGAATTTAAAAAGAGTAGAGAGAGAGAAGATAGTTTTGTGAGAGAGAGAGAGATATGTTTTCTCCGAAAAAAAAAATGGGCGTTTAAATAATAATTGATTTTTAATTTAATAAAAAGAGATTTAAATTCGGTTACCATGGCAACCATTTATTTCTCCTATCTTTCCTATGAAGCACAAGAGTAAAGTGTGCTTCAAACAATTTTGAGGGCAAAACGAGAATATACATTTGAAAGAGCATCTAAAAAATAATTGATTTTTGAATTTTAATCAAAATCGTTAGAGCGAATTTTGAGAAAATCGAAAAAAACTGAAAAAGTACATCAGTAAAGTACTAGTACTTTTTGGCCGATTTTGATTAAAAGCTTATTTTGTCGGTCCCGGGGGGTGTTTAACTTAAATATAAAATTTCAGCCTCATAGCTCAATTCCTTCATGCTTAAAATTGAACACACACAGACACACAGACAGACAGACAGACAGACAGACAGACAGACAGACACACAGACACAGACAGACCATGTCGCGAAAACCACTTTTTTGGATTCAGGGGACCTCAAAACGTGAAGATCCATCAAAATCTCAACATCGAATTTTTGACATGAAACCAATACTTTCTCTCTATATATATATTACATATATACATAGGTAAGAGAAAGTAAAAAGGAGAATATATAGATGGTTGGTGATGTCTTCGGTGCGGTGTCTTCGATGATGAAGATGATGATGTTTCGGTCACCGCTGGCCGACCTTCGTCCGAACATTAATTGAAAGCGGACGTTTCTCGGAAAATATGTTGCAAGTTGTGGTAGTCTCTCTACTTGACAATAGCGAGTATAATATTCAGGCAGTCCAAAAGCCAGGAAACGAAAGATCTGATGATGATATGAGATTGTGAAGGCTTCACTGCCATGGAAATGCCGACGGCTTTAGTGATATGTTTCTGCTTCCACAGTCAACTCCTCTCAATTCAATTTTGGAAGGAATTCGTCTGAATTTCAACGGACCGGCGTAACTCAGTGAGCCATTGTACAAATGAGGCTCTTCATGGATTGTTTTGTTTCTGCTTATTTAATTTTTTGGAAACAGAATTAACGAGGAAAGGTGACTTGGAATCTATTATTGACAATTTTGCATGACTCAAGGCGAGGAGATTAATTCTATAAAAATTTGGTGTGACTGGTCGCAATTTTAATAAATTTTATTCATTTAAATTATTAAAATTTTATTTGATTACAAGAATGGATCCAGAGGAGTTTCTCGTAGGGGGGCGGAGGTAATCTGGTGTGTCTGGTCGCAGAGCACACAATTTTTTTTTTCTTACATTCAGTAATTTAAAGGTGCATTCTATAATTCAAATTTTTACTTTCTCTTACCCTATATTTAAGTATTAATTTTAAAAATGTTATATTTAGGCCTAAAATAAAATCTGACTCCAAGATTTTTTCAAATCTCGAGGAGGGGGGGGGGATAATTACTTCCTTTAACCCCCCCCCCCCCTTTTATCCGCCCTTGTTTGATTATTACGTCTAAAGTGTAAAATTGGGGCTATTTTAAATAAAAGAGAGATTGATAACAGTGAAGGAAGAGGTTTTATTATTAAAAACATATAAATGTAACGTTTGGACATAATTTTACGAGTTTATTAAGTAATTCATAAAAAAATTATAGAGAGGTTTTATTTAAGAAAAAAAAAAATATTAAACTTAAGCATTTAAATAAGAATGTAATCGGGGTGTAATTGTTTATATCACTGGCTTCGCAACAATGATACAATCAATTACAATAACAAGGGGGTCTCATCTGCTTCCCTGTATCTCAGACTCCAAGTCTTTGTGTTTACTCACTTGTTTAATTATTGTTTATATATATATACAAAATTTGTAATAATTTTTTTTTTTCTATTTCGTTTAAAATAATTTATAAAAAATTAAAAATGAATTTGATTTTTTTTTTTTTTTAATTAAGAGTTTGAATTGAATGTTTTTTTAAATTAAATTAATTTGTTTTGAAGCGAATTAGTGATCATGGATTTGAGAAATAAAATAAAATTGGTAGGGGCTGTTTGAGACTTAGCTATTCCTGTTCTCGGATACTTGGGTGATGGAGGTCCACGCACAGGCGGACCCAGCAGCTCTGGTCGGCACATTAATTGGTAGTGGACCTTGAGGTTTGCCAGGTCCGATGATAACAAAATATTCTTCTCAGAGAGGAGTCAAGAAGCGAGAGTTTCGGTGGCTTCTTCAGGCATGTATTACTAGTTGGCCACCAATAAGAGATTTCGGTCACCAAAAACGTTGCTCGAGTTAGCACGATTAAATAAATAATTGATGTTCAATTGATCATAGGTGGCATTTGAACATATGCGACGGAATTAGTTTAAAAAAAATTTTTTGGATCGGACGATGTTAACACGTCGGTGGTTGGGGTGTGAAAAAGCGCCTCGTCGCCTTTATGTGTATGTGTGTGTGAATTTATATTTATTTATTTTAAAATATTTTTGAATTAAATTTATTTCTGATAGGCAGTGACGGCGCTAGCATATTCTCACCGGGGGGGGCAGGGGTGGGGCAAGCTTACCGACAGGGGGGGGGACAGTCAATAAATATATAGGCAGAGAAACAAAAAGAAATATAATTAAATTCAAAATTTTATCTTTTTATTTTATTATCTGTGACGCATCGATTATAAGATTTGAAGAATAACCCCCCCCCCCCCCCAGGGGGGCTTTATATACATTTTTATATTTTTTAAAATTATATAATGATTTATTAAATGAGAAATCCTTTATGAAAATTTTCAATATGTATATAAATTTCGATTTTTCCAACGAGGGGACATTTTGAACATTTCAGAGAGGAGGGCCGAAACTCTTGTAATAAAGGGAATGGGCCGAATGTCGTGCAAGGAAACATTTTCAATTTTGTAAAAGGAGCAGGAATATTTCCTACTCGGGCTGCTTCTACTGTCGATTTTCAATTTTGTTTGGCATGCACCCTCACTTATCAACTGAGAAATATCTGAAGGCCCAGGAATTTTCCTGAAGGAGATTGACTTTGCATTGGATACTGAGGCGCAGAATTTCTCAAAATCACTATCAATTTCATCTTCAGAATCACTTGAGCTGAATTCATAAGCTGGCGGATTTACACCTTTACTCGAAGAAAATTTTTTTTTAGATGGGGGTTCAAAAAGTAATCGGATATTTTTCCTTTCGATGACGTTTTAATGACACAAAGAAAGATATTTACTTGACAAAAATTTGAGGGTAACTAAATTTATTTATTAAAATAAGAATAAAAAATAACATTTCCTTTTTTTATTGTAATAAAAAGATTAAAGCTTAAATTAAATTATTTTTAATGAAATGTGAATAAAAACTGTAGAATTTTTTTTTTTAATTTGAGAGAAAATATTTTAAAGCGAAACTTTTTTTTTAAAAATCATTTATTGTTTAAAAATAATAAGTTTATATATATCATCCCATGACTTGGTTTCGTGTTGATTGGGGGGGGGGGGCATCCGGGGGGGGGCACTGGTCCTTGCCGGGGGGCGCTTGCCCCCCCCCCCCCTTGCCCCCCTGTAGCGCCGTCACTGCTGATAGGTCTATATATTTTTTTGGATATGAAATTGAGACTTCTCAATTTCATTTTTTAACCCTTTGATAAAGTATAAATTTAATTTCAGCAATAATTAGAATTATTTTTTAAGAGAAACAAATTTAAGGTAATAATTTTAATGCAATAAAAAAATATTTAGATATGTGATCACGACCCCTGGACTCTGAGCGCCATGGAAGCGTACAACAAAATGTAAAGATATTTAAAAAAATTATTTAACGTCGACTTGTAAATACAAATATAAAAAAAAATAGTTATACTTGCGCCAGTGCCATGCCATGTTTTTTGTGTTGAATATGACGTCACATTTGCATGCAAGTTTTTTTTATCCAAGTTGCATGTATATTTGATAAGCCTTTTGTGATTGGCCGATAGTGAAACCGTTCACCAATCAGAGGGCGCTTCTTTTAGGCGGGTGTTGGCATCAAGTCTATCTCTCTGCTTGCCGTTGTCCCATCAGTCGCCACAATGAGGGCAAGTGTTAAATATCAAATCTGTGCTTGTTTGTTCCAATAAAAGAAGCTACCTTTGATTGTGTTAGTTGAACCCACATTTTCCTCATGTAATGCTCATGTTTAAACATTTATCTGAACACTCTTCACACCTTAACCTGAGTGATGACTACCAACCATCTCAACTGACCTTCATCCAAGGATTCTTTCAAAACGCTTGCATCCAAATCCAGGTACCCTATGCCATCTTGCTTTCCTAATTATTTTTTTTTTCTATATACATTTTAAATCAAAAAACTAATTTACCGAACCTTTATTTATTACAAAATTATATTGATATATAATTTTTTTTAAATATTAATTGAAATTTCCCAACCCATTCCACTCCCTTTTTTTTATATGTAGATGGTATTAATATAACAAATATAAGTCTAATTCTCAATGGAAAGGGTTTTTTTTTTAAATATTTTAATATTACTTCCGATTGTTGTATTGATCTCTTTGACTCTATTAAATATTCAAAGAGTATTTTTTATTGCTTATGAATACTAGTATCCAAATAGAAGTTTGTTTTTTTATATTAATTGTAATCATTTATTAATCGTTCCCGTTGTTTAAAAAAAAGGGGAGGTAAATTTTTCCCCCTCCTAGACTTCCATTCATTGACCTTTCTCTTTATTATCTTCTCTCTTTATCTCTATTGCCTCAACACATTTGCCATTCCTCCCAAAAAAAGTCATAATTTTTTCCAAAACCTTAATTATTTTTTTTTTTTACAATAATAAAACTTCTTTTCTGATAATTTTTCTAATTTGACTGCCATAAATCTAAAGCTATAACAAAAGATACAACTCCTTTTTCAATTACATTTCCTTATTGTAAATTTGATCTCTTTGACTCTTAAATTTTCTAAAGTAAAAAAGAATATAGTTTTCTTTTTCAGTCTAAAAATATTTTTCTTATAATTGAAAAATGGAGATATCAGCCAAATCTCCATTTCTCCATTATAATCACATCACAGCCACAAACTAAAAAAAAAGCAAATATTTTTCTTGTCTTAGAAAATTACATCTTAAATTAAAAATATTGATTCTCACATTAAAAAAAAAAAAAAATAAAATAAAAATAAAATTTCTTTTTCTTTTTCAAATTTTTTTCTTGGCTTTTTTTAATTAATAATAATATCCAATCTAAAAATACAGGGGTTTTTTTAAACAAACTAATTTATTATTTCCAAATATATAGCAATTAAATATTAAAATTTTTTTTATTTTTATGTGAAAGGCTTTGAAAAGGACTTTCTCGTTTACTTTCTATTGCTTGGGATTTCGTAGATGAAAGTATGAAAGCATAAAGCACGCTCTAACAAGTGAAATTTTATAATTGTATTCACTGGTTGAAGAAATTTGATTATAATTAACTTCTCAAAATGTATTAGATTCAAATTATTACTTCGTTAATCAAATACAATAATTAGTTATTTTATATTCTTTGCAAATCATTCATATGTGGTGGTTAGCCTGCCTTGACATCATGATACAAGAAAACAAGGTATGTCCACTTCGAAGCGAAAACTCGTCCGTTTCTGCGCATGACGTCACGTGGCGGGCAGATAAGTAAGTTTGCTATGCGGATTAGAGGGTGAATCACAGTTTTCTTTGCTTATATTAACAGATTTTATGAAAATAAAAACAAAACAAATATGATCTCTTTTAAATATGATTATTTTATTAAAAGAGAATTTTATTTTGTAAAAAATAAGTTAGTACAAGCTATTGTTTTATAACTATGATCCATTCAAAAAATAAATGAACACAAAAATATTCATAATATAGGTATCATTTAATGTATATATGTGATATTTAATGTTAAATATAAAATTAAAATTACTTAATATTAAAAATGTATTATAGAAATTTTTTTATTTTCTTTGTACTTGATTTATAACAAAAATTCTTGTGCAAAGGTTCACGATTAATTTTTCGTATTCTAATATATGTCCGTACTTTTATATTTATCAGGGGCGTATTTATGGGGGGGGAGGGCCGCGGCCCCCGAAATTTTCCAAACACATATACATATATAGGGATATACAGACATCAGCGTAACAAATTTTTCCCCAGGATGGAAAACTTTGGTTCCGCAATAGAAAAAATGTTCCGCAAAAAATTTCGTGTGAAAAAAATATAGTTTCTTGAAAAAAAAATTTTCCGCAGAAAAATTTTTGAGTTCGGGCCCCCCCCCCGAAAAAAATTTCTATATACGCCCCTGATATTTATAATATTTTAAAATTTCTATAGGGATATCTTCAATATGTTTAGTTATGCTATGAATTTCATTAGCTAAATCCGTTATCAGGGGCGTATATAGAAATTTTTTTCGGGGGGGGGGGACCTGATCTCAAAGATTTTTCTGCGAAAAAAATATTTTTCGCGGAACCAAAGTTTTCCGCCCTGCGAAAAATTTTTGCCGCCCGCGGAACATTCCTTCTTTAGCGGAACCAAAAATTTTCCCTCCCATAAAAATATTTTACCTTTTTTTTTTAGAGACGTTAAATTTTTGCCGCCCGCGGTACTAAAAATTTTTTCCATTTGCCGCCCGCGGAATCAAAATGTTGCGGGGACGAGCAAACATTTCGGGGGGGGGGGCGAGACGCATTGTTGTCTCTATTTCCCTATATGTGTATATGCATTTGGGAAATTTCGGGGGAGCCCCCCCCCCTCCCTTATATATGCTCCTGTCCGTTATTATATTATTGCTTTTATTGAAATTTTCTCCATGAAACTTTAGAAACATATCCTCTGCAACTTTAATAATTGAATATAAATTTTCTCTTGGATAACTTAAATGTCGCGGGTTCGGACCCCAGGCAGTCCGATAATTTTATTTAAGACATTTGGATACCAAAAGGCTTAAATAAGAAAGCCTGAACCCCCAAAATATATATATAAACATACAGAGTATCGTTGAAAGTCTTAAATGGCCTAAGTTGCCGAAAAGACTGTGTGAATGAGAAAAAAAGTGTGAATGTTTAAAAAAAAAAAAAAAAAAACTTAAATGTCCTTTAGATCAGTACGGCATTTTGACTTCATAGTTCAACAATGCATTTAGTAGTATCTAAATATCTGTAGTAGTATCTGCATGCCACGTGCCACGTGTCAGAGTGAGCTAGAGATAGGGAAAAGTGTACTTGTATCATGGTATCTGCCTGCCATGTCTGCCTGCCACGTGACGTCACAGTGAGCTAGAGTGAGAGAGAAGATGTGCGCGTGGCTATACCTTATGTTTTTGTATCATGATTCTCTATCACTTTCTTCATCCTCTTCATCTATTTCTTGGACCTTCTTTGTTCTGCACACTTTAGAAAAATGGATTATATTTTTGACATTTTGTGCATTTTTTCTCCATGCCGGACATTTTGCCATAAGGATGGGGGTGTCGCATCTTCCACATTTTTTCTTTTGTTCAATAGAGTCCTTTGGCTCCTTTAATTTGTTATTTTTGCTTTTTTGCAATTGCATCTATTTAACCTCATTTTTAGTATACTTTTGGAGTGTACTTTTGACGTTTCATCGCTCCTACATGTATATCTATGGCTTGAACCAGTGTTAAATTGTGTTCTCGTAATAGTGCTTTGTCTCAGTGGCTCATCTCTTATCCCACAGATTAGTCTATCTTTTATAAGACTTTCTTCGAGTTTATCAAATTCGCAATCTCTTTTGCTTACAATTTTAACTCAGAGACGAAATCATCTATAGTTTTGATTTTCAGTTTGGAGTGCGGTAAAAATTTTATATCTTGAATATGTGGTATTTTTATATGGAATATAGTAATTAGTTATCGCCTCCAGAATCACTGTAGCTGCATCTATTGGCTACTGTTGTATTTATTTAAATTATGAATCTGTTGGCCTACCTCGCCTTGTTGTGTAGAGTAATATGGCTTTCTTTTGTAATTCAGTTTTTTCTTGTCTACTTCCCATGCCCAGACAATACATTTTGGAAATTTTCTTTCCATTTCTTCCAAGCTTCCGCTGGATTGTCTCCTGGAGTGAATTCCTTGGGCGGTTTGAATGACATTTTGTATTTATTTTCTCTTTCCCACAGAATTATTTCACTTTGCTTTACCGAAGTTGACGTAGCGATACACTTTTTTCTTTTAAATATTGTCCTGTTAACACATCCGCTGCCACCATATAATATTGTTATTTGGGTAAGTATTATTTATAATGTTAATAAGACACTTGATGATATTGAGAGTAGGTTTATTTAGGATAATGTAATAAATTGTATGTTTCATTTATTTAGCGAGACATACATGTATGAGAACTTGATATAAACTGAAGTTAGTTACAATAATCATGACGTGTGAAGTCATCCACGTTACAT
>JAKCPI010018825.1:0-103765 GCA_023213315.1 Euborellia annulipes | reverse complement strand
AACCTAAAAAGCAAATCTCAAATTACTTAAAATAATTAAAAAATTTTCTTCATATAGACCTTGCTTCATATAAAAAAATTACTCTTGATTTCTTCATCTTCATCAGAAGGCTCAGCATATAATCTGTACATACAACCTAAATTTAATTTCAATCTCTTCTAATCTCTTTCTAATTTATCAGGATAATATTTAAAAAAATCTTATTTTCTCAACCAAACAATTTTTTACTTTTTTTTTTTTAGAATTATCTACTTTTAAAATTAAATTTGAATAAAACGGGGTAAGGTAATATATTTATCTTTGGGCGTTTATCATTTTCCTATCGAAAGGAGTATCATGGAGAACACTGGTTATTTATAAGAAATTAAAATTTTTATAAATATGCAGTTTAGAAAGTAAAATAATAAAAAACAGTTAAGAATAAAAAAAAGTGCAGGAGGTAGATTTGAACTCGCAAAGTTTGGTTACGTGAGAATTGAAAAAATAAAGATTTTGAGACGAATTAACCACTTGAGCCACACTTTTATTAAATGTAACTAGGACAACTAAGCCATATAAGAAACATGAAATAAAAGAAGTATTAAAAATATTTTAATATTTCACAGATGATAAATCATTTTTAATTACTTTTTATGCGGATTAATAATTTATAATTAAAACTTCAATTGCATGTATAGTTTTCAAATAATTCAATGGACAAACGTCAGATTGTTTATGCCTTAATGTAATTAAACCAAAAACTCTATTTAACATATGATACATGTCATTAATTCTTGAATTCCCCCTGATTTCAGAGAACTAAAGCCCTTTTAATTATATGATCTAATTTGGGAGTTATTGGCGATCAAAGTTAAGCTTATTTTCGATCTTAATGACATCAACAACACTCAATTCTATATTTTAGAAAAAGCTTATTTAGCATTGTTTGATTAAAACCAAATTTTTACCAGAGATTTATAATTAAAAAATAAGTATTTTTCTAAAGTTTCATTGAGATTGGTAAAGAAATAAATAAAATATTGAGTATTTTGTAAATTAAGTTTTAGAATTCGGGATCCCGGATGGGTAAAGAGAGCGCTCTGTGAACCGGGTCTAGGCTTGTATGCGAGATCCCAAATTCTAAAACTCAATTTACAAAATAGTCAATATTTTATTTATTTCTTTACCAATCTCAATGAAACTTTAGAAAAATACTTATTTTTTAATTATAAATCTCTGGTAAAAGTTTGGTTTTAATCAGACAATGCTAAATAAGCTTTTTCTAAAATATAGAATTGAGTGTTGTTGATGTCATTAAGATCGAAAATAAGCTTAACTTTGATCGCCAATAACTCCCAAATTAGATCATATAATTAAAAGGGCTTTATTTCTCTGGAATCAGGGGGAATTCAAGAATAAATGACATGTATAATATGTTAGATAGAGTTTTTGGTTTAATTACATCAAGGCATAAACAATCTGACGTTTGTCCATTGAATTATTTGAAAACTATACATGCAATTGAAGTTTTAATTATAAATTATTAATCCGCATAAAAAGTAATTAAAAATGATTTATCATATGTGAAATATTAAAATTTTTTTAATACTTCTTTTATTTCATGTTTCTTATATGGCTTATTTCTCCTTGTTGTAATTAATTAAAGTGTGGCTGAAGTGGTTAATTCGTCCTCAATCCATATTTTTTCCATTCTCTCGTAACCAAACTCCGCGAGTTCAAATCCACCTCCTGCACTTTTTTTTTTTAAATTATATTATCAATTTCCTTTTATTTTTAATGCTAACTTGTAATTTAATTTATCTGTCATTATAACTAGAGAAAGGATTTGTGGAATATAAATTTTAGCCTTAGAACAGTCCGAAAAAAAAGAATAAATTTCAACTGAACTTCGCCCTCGGGGCTTGGTGTAGAGGCTATCGTGCTAACCTCATATACCAAACGTCGCGGGTTCGGACCCCAGGCAGTCCGATGATTTTATTTAAGCCCATTGGATACCAAATGGCTTAAATAAGAATGCCTGGACCGCAATAATAGTTAAATTAATAAATAACGGTTATCATAAAAGTCTTATATGGCCTAAGTTGCCGAAAAGACTGTGTGAATGAGAAAAAAAGTGTGAATGTTTAAAAAAAAAACTGAACTTGATTAATTAGGCTTCACAAGAAATTTAATTATTTAATTCCTGAAAGGAAAATATATCTATACTAGACGCAAAGCCCCGCCTTCGGCGGGGCTCTCCGTCTAGCCAGGGAGCTGCACCCCCTGGACCCCCTTGCTCGCCTTCCCTTTTCATTTTTATATATATAGAGACTATTTTAACGGTTAATTATTCATGAACTTAAGATTTTTTGTGAAGCATACCCTTTCCGGGACTCTCCCGGTACAGAGACAAAAAATTTACGCCGATATTTTAGAATTCAAAATGTAAATAAATAAAAAAAAATCGTAAACATGGGTAAATATTTATATTTTGTTACCATGGCAACCATTTCTCCTAATTTTTACTTTCTCGTACCTCTATATATATGTTAATATATAGAGAGAGAAAGTATTGGATTCATGTCAAAAATTCGATGTCGAGATTTTGATGGATCTTCAAGTTTTGAGGTCCCCTGAATCCAAAAAAGTGGTTTTCGCGACATGGTCTGTCTGTGTGTGTGTGTGTGTGTATGTGTGTGTGTGTGTGTGTGTGTGTGTGTGTGTGTGTGTGTGTGTGTGTGTGTGTGTGTGTGTGTGTGTGTGTGTGTGTGTGTGTGTGTGTGTGTGTGTGTGTGTGTGTGTTCAATTTTAAGCATAAAGGAATTGAGCTATGAGGTTGAAATTTTATATTTAAGTTAAACACCCCCGGGACCGGAAAAATAAGCTTTTAATCAAAATCGGCCAAAGAGTACTAGTACTTTACTGATGTACTTTTTCAGTTTTTTTCGATTTTCTCAAAATTTGCTCCAACGATTTTTTTTTAAATTCAAAAATCAATTATTTTTTAGATGCTCTTTAAAATGTATATTCTCATTTTGCGATTGAAATCTTCTGAAGACCACTTTACTCTTGTATTTCATAGGGAAGGATAGGAGAAATGGTTGCCATGGAACAAAATATAAATATTTTGCCATACTTATAAATTTTACATCTTTTTTTTTTTTTTTTTTAAAAAAAACATTCACACTTTTTTCTCATTCACACTCACACTCACACACACATTCACACAGTCTTTTCGGCAACTTAGGCCATTTAAGACTTTGACGATAACCGTTGTAGAGAATATATCTATTGTGGGGTCAGGCATTTCTATTTAAGCCATCTGGTATCCAAATGGCTTAAATAAAATCATCGGACTGCCTGGGTCCGAACCCGCGACGTTTGGTATAGGAGGGAGGCACGCTACCTACTACGCCAAACCCGGGGGCAATTTTACATCTTGAATTCAATTGTACCCTACTGTCGGAAACTAAATACATTTAGACACAAAAAATCTGGTGTGACAAGCACAGAACACAACTTTCGATTACCGAAGGTAAGAGAAAGTTGTGTGCTGTGCGCCAGTCACACCAGATTTTTATTTTTTTCATCAATAATAAAATGTATTTGCTTCATTCATAATTTTGTATTTGGGAGTTTTATTAACCTGGACAATCGCAATCCAACCAACCAACGGCCATTCCGCCCAATAAAAATAAAATAAACAAAGTTTTTAATATAACATTTTTTTACTGTATTTTGAGTCTAGACTATATATATATATATCATATGTTTATATGATTAATATGATTATAAATAATTATTATTAATATTTATTTTTTATTCTTGATACGTTTTAATTTTATTTTAGTAAAAATTGTAAGAAAATATAGGTCTATTTAACAGGAGAATAGAATAGTAGAGGATTGTGTTGGCGCAGGGCCGGAACTACGAGATTTTTTAGGGGGGCAAAATTTAATTTGCCGCCTCCTCCTTAAAATTTTCTACACAAAATTCATATCATTTTACCTTTTTTTTAGTAAATCTTTCTTTAATTGCCGCCCCCGGATATCTGCCGCCCGGGGCAAATGCACCCACTGCCCCCCTCTAGATCCGGCCCTGTGTTGGCGCCAAAAGTGACGTCACGCCAAGGGTAACACTCCTTTCTGTTTTTAATCTCCTGATACATATTATCAGTGGAATTGGCTATTTTTATATTTTGTATAGAATAAATTGAATAAAATAACCGATTTGTGCTGCACTCTTGTGGAGACTAAAAATTATACTTATAGTTCAAAACATCTCCACAAGATCGCAGCACAAATCAGACAGAGAAATCCTGCTGTATCTGTTCACTGAGAATAGAAGAGTGTGTTGGCGCCAAAAGTGACGTCACGTCATAAGTAACACTCCTTTCTGTTTTTAATCTCCTGATACATATTATCATTGGAATTGGAAATTTTTAATATAAACTATATATGTATGTATAGATAGATATCCTTATAATGAAAGAGCATCTAAAAAATAATTGATTTTTGAATTTTAATCAAAATCGTTAGAGCGAATTTTGAGAAAATTGAAAAAAACTGAAAAAGTACATCAGTAAAGTACTAGTACCCTTTGGCCGATTTTGATTAAAAGCTTATTTTTCCGGTCCCGGGGGCTGCCTAACTTAAATATAAAATTTCAACCTCCTAGCTCAATTCCTTCATGCTTAAAATTGAACACACACACACACACACACACGACACACAGACAGACAGACCATGTCGCGAAAATCACTTTTTTGGATTCAGGGGACCTCAAAACGTAAAGATCCATCAAAATCTCGACATCGAATTTTTGACATGAATCCAATACTTTCTCACTATATATATATTACATATATACATAGGTAAGAGAAAGTAATAACTGATTGTGCTGCATGCACTCTTGGGGAGATTTTAAAAATTAAACTTATAATTCTAAACCCTGTTTGTTCTAATCATATATATATATATATATATATATGTTTATATTATATATATTTTTTATTATTGTTCATGGGCGTCCGCAGTGGGGGGGGGGGGGGCAACCAGGCACTTGCCCCCCCCCTCTGGAAAATTAAAATGATACAAAAAAATGTATAAAACAACGTTTGGTATATGAGGTTAGCAGTAGCGTAGCCAGGATTTCTGCTTGGGGGGGGGGGGGGCCCAAAAGTTTTTGAACCCCCCCCCCCTCCCTTTTCCAAGAAACTTAAAGTGGATAAATTTGTTTTAGATAATATAATAATTATAAATAAAAAACAAATAAAAAAATTTTTTTTTTCTTGAAATAAAAAATAATTTTAATACAAAATTCGTAAATATTAGAGATTTTTTCAATTATTTATAAGTTTTTTTTTAGATTTTAGAATTTAGGAGAGTTAATAAAATAATTATTTAAAAAAAAAATCATTAGGGAAAACAATAGGTATTTTTTGGTTTTGGAGAAGGCTTTGGGGGGGCGCCGGCCCCCCTGCCCCCCCCCCCCCCCTGAATACGCCACTGGAGGTTAGCACGATAGCCTCTACACCAAGCCCCGAGGGCGAAGTTCAGTTGAAATTTATTCTTTTTTTTCGGACTGTTCTAAGGCTAAAATTTATATTCCACAAATCCTTTCTCTAGTTATAATGACAGATAAATTAAATTACAAGTTAGCATTAAAAATAAAAGGAAATTGATAATATAATTTAAAAAAAAAAAGTGCAGGAGGTGGATTTGAACTCGCGGAGTTTGGTTACGAGCATGGGCGTAGCCAGACTTCTTGTTAGGGGGGCCAACCCCTCGTTAGATCGAAAGAGGGGGGTTTGCAATTAATATATACATAGAGTATTAATTATTTATTTAAATAAAAAAAAATTAAATTAATGTAGTGAATTGGGGTGTTAAAAAAAATTTCCAATGGGAAAAATATATATATATATATTTTTTTTTAATTTTAGGACCAGCCAGGGGGCAACGGCCCCCCCTGCCTCCCCTGGCTACGCCCATGGTTACGAGAGAATGGAAAAAATATGGATTGAGGACGAATTAACCACTTCAGCCACACTTTAATTAATTACAAGAAGGAGAAATAAGCCATATAAGAAACATGAAATAAAAGAAGTATTAAAAAAATTTTAATATTTCACATATGATAAATCATTTTTAATTACTTTTTATGCGGATTAATAATTTATAATTAAAACTTCAATTGCATGTATAGTTTTCAAATAATTCAATGGACAAACGTCAGATTGTTTATGCCTTGATGTAATTAAACCAAAAACTCTATCTAACATATTATACATGTCATTTATTCTTGAATTCCCCCTGATTCCAGAGAAATAAAGCCCTTTTAATTATATGATCTAATTTGGGAGTTATTGGCGATCAAAGTTAAGCTTATTTTCGATCTTAATGACATCAACAACACTCAATTCTATATTTTAGAAAAAGCTTATTTAGCATTGTCTGATTAAAACCAAACTTTTACCAGAGATTTATAATTAAAAAATAAGTATTTTTCTAAAGTTTCATTGAGATTGGTAAAGAAATAAATAAAATATTGACTATTTTTTTTTTTTTTTTTTAACCCTTTTCGGCTACAGAGGCCATTTAGGGGTTATTTATTTATTATATAAATTTTAATATACATTGTATCGATGGCAACCGGGGGGCGTTCCACACGCTGATTGCTCGGGGTCACCAATCCCGAGCTTTCGCCGCACTTGGCATTACTTAACCTCAACGATATTGACTATTTTGTAAATTGAGTTTTAGAATTTGGGATCTCGCATACAAGCCTAGACCCGGTTCACAGAGCGCTCTCTTTACCCATCCGGGATCCCGAATTCTAAAACTTAATTTACAAAATACTCAATATTTTATTTATTTCTTTACCAATCTCAATGAAACTTTAGAAAAATACTTATTTTTTAATTATAAATCTCTGGTAAAAATTTGGTTTTAATCAAACAATGCTAAATAAGCTTTTTCTAAAATATAGAATTGAGTGTTGTTGATGTCATTAAGATCGAAAATAAGCTTAACTTTGATCGCCAATAACTCCCAAATTAGATCATATAATTAAAAGGGCTTTAGTTCTCTGAAATCAGGGGGAATTCAAGAATTAATGACATGTATCATATGTTAAATAGAGTTTTTGGTTTAATTACATTAAGGCATAAACAATCTGACGTTTGTCCATTGAATTATTTGAAAACTATACATGCAATTGAAGTTTTAATTATAAATTATTAATCCGCATAAAAAGTAATTAAAAATGATTTATCATCTGTGAAATATTAAAATTTTTTTAATACTTCTTTTATTTCATGTTTCTTATATGGCTTAGTTGTCCTAGTTACATTTAATAAAAGTGTGGCTCAAGTGGTTAATTCGTCTCAAAATCTTTATTTTTTCAATTCTCACGTAACCAAACTTTGCGAGTTCAAATCTACCTTCTGCACTTTTTTTTTAAAATTATATATCTATCAATTTAATTTTTAATGCTAACTTATAATATATATACTCTGTGCTTATAATTTCATTTATCTGTCATTATAACGAGATAAAGGATTTGTGGAATATAAATTTTGGAAACCCTATGTTTAGGGAATTTTGACAAATTTTTAAATAACTTTTTTTTTTTTAACTTTGCCCATCACCCGAAAGTTAATGTAATCGTAAAAAAAAAACAGAAATTTTTCTGAAGCTGCCAAAATGCGTTTTGAGGTCCCCTGAATCTATTTAAGTAGTTTTTGGAATGATGTCTGTGTGTATGTATGTCTGCGGTAATTTTTTTCGTCAACGAAAACTCAAAAACTATTTGTTCAATTGTTTTGAAATTTTGCACCCATTAACTAGGAGTAGAGGCCAAGCACATGCGTAACGTTTTTAAACTGGGCCCCCCCCGCAAATTTTATTTCGGGCCCCATTATTAGACCATTAGACCAAAAATATTTTTAAAATACTGTATATCCCTGAACCCTGAGGGCCCGGGTCCTCTCAAAGAGAAATTTTCATTATTTTTTTCCGTTTTTATCGGAGCCCTGAGGGCCCCGGGCCCTCTCAAAGAGAAATTTTCATTATTTTTTTTTTTTATCTAAATTTTTCCGTTTTTATTGGAGCTACAGATTTTTAGCCCGGCCCGGCCCGAGGGCCCCGGCCCCCGCATCGCGGGGTCTGCGGGGGCGTACGTTACGCCACCGAGGCCAAGACTGAAAAGCTTTTGGTAAACATCGGACCATTAGAGGGGGGGGGGCTCTGGGGGGGAGGGAATATTTTTTCTTGATTAGTGGGTGGGCAAAGTTGTGCGCTCGGCTTATTCCGACCCTTTATTTTTATTTATGTTGGAATGAAGGCCACAATTTTAACCAATTGCGCTGGCTGGAGTTGGAGAACAAATCTGGAGGACCAACAGCGGCGTAACTAGCCTTTGATGGCGGAGGGGACAAAGCTCAACTAGGGCGCCGTTTTTTAAGTTATAATATAATTTTAAAGAAAACTATCAATTTTTTGGACAATCTATGGAAAGAATATGATAAAATCACCGTCCCTTGGCTATATCTTAGGTGCCCTAGGGCGCCAATGTCAGTATCGAGGGGCGCCAAAGGCTGGGTGCGCCTGCGGCGGAGGGGGCGAGAGCCCCCTTCGCCCCCACCTAGTTACGCTACTCTGACCAGCCCCTGACGCTACTGAGGACCAAATGAGCAGCGTATTATCACAGATTAATACCTCCCTGGATTAATGATATATCATTAGGAATTTCATGCTAAAATTTGATAACGCCGACTCTAGCGCCTCGATTGGCGACTGAATCAGTTTTATATTTTGAAAATAGAACGACTTAGGTCAAAAAATATTTTAATAATGGAAAAATTTATAATAGGAAAAAATATATATATTTATATCAAATATCCTAAATTAAAAATTATAATTTTATAAATAGGATTTTTTACTGTGTAATTTAGAAACAATTTTCTTTTTTGCTCATTATATTTATTATAAGAATTCAAGATTATTTACATTATTAATAAATTACATTATCCAATCATACATAAAATTGGTTTTTAGTTTTATACATTTGATGTTTAAAAAATATTTTTCTTAAATATGGTTGCATTGGTTATAACGTTTGTTTATTGTTGCCAATTTCATTATTAATTCTTTTTCAATTTTTCAACAAAATTTTCCAATTAAATAGTTAATTTTTGTTCATATAACAAATTTTCTTATTAAAAATAAATATTTGTATCATGATAAATTAATAAGTGTTTTTAAAAATTGATATTTTGAAAATTAAATTCTTTAAAATTGTGAATAAACCCGATAATGGTGTTGAGTAGATATTTATGTTGGATGCTCAAAGGGTGATTAAGTGAGGTTATGTTGTCGCTGCCCACTTGGATGCCCAAATTTGGCGACGAGCATCGTCCTCGTCGTCGTCGTCGTCGACGTCGTCCGCGGGAGTCTATCTCCTTTCTTCTTTTTCATCTTTAACCAGTCGCTTATCAATCTTTATTATTATTAAATAAATTCAATAATCAAGAAATTTTTCCTAAGTTAATTTCTTAATTACTTCAAATAAACATGACTGGTTCTCATTTTATTTTTAGTATCTGATAGTATTCAAGAGAATTCGTACTGTATTAAGCCGATCAATGTAAGTTTGTTATTTTTATCTCTTTAAATATTTTTATTAATTAATATTAATAATTTTCTATTTGTGTGATTTAGAATATATTAATATATAATCCTGTTTTTTTTTATTATTATTAAATCGTATATTAACAGCTTTTTCAACTAATTTTAAAAATATATTTATTATAATTAAAAGTAGGAAATTTATTTTTTTAAGATCAATTTGATGATTAAAAGTGATTCTATTTTGCTTCTAACTCAATTTTGGTATTTATTTTAGAATTAAAGCTTCAGTTTATCATTATTTATTAAATAATGTTTCCCATTTAATTGTTTTAATCTTTTTATATAAAATATAGCGTTTCTGTCAGTCATTCTGTTGTCTATAGATATCAATATATATCCCAAAAAAATCTTTGTAGATATGAACTTTTTTATATAAGCAAACCACAATTAAATAACTAAGAATGTTTAATTATTAACGAAATAGCAAAATTAGCCTTTTGGAGTCATCGTATACAAGCGTTTGATAGATCGCCGGTTGCCAATTTTAACCAGCTATTAAAAGCTAAATATATGACAATAGCTTTAAAGATGTAAAATAAAGAAACGATAAATAATATAACCATATACTGAATAAATATTAACTTATTTAGAAAAGATTTTTCTGTTCAAATTTTAAAATATCTTTCTTTCTACGCTATGCCACATTTCACCGCCAACGTCTCTCTTCTGAATCATACCTCTAAAAATGTCTACAAGATTTTTTTTTATTTTTAAATTGTCATCATATCTAATTCAATTTAATTTATTCTTCAAAAGGTTCTAAATCTAAATCTGTCGCTCTTTCTCCCTCCCTCTCTTCCTCCCTGAGTTATTTTAGAATAAATGCATGACATTTAAGAAAAAAATCCCCACTTTGAACTGTTCTCCACATATTCATGTATATAAAAATAGTTTTAATTAATGTATAAAGAATTTTATTTAATCTTACTACTAATGATAATGTTTAAAATATTCACATATTTTTTTTCAATTGATCATCTCTTATCGACAATTTTTAATCTATTTAGAAGATGATGAGGTATTAAAATTTACTAAAAAAAAAAAAAACCATTACATTTTTTTCTTTTTATCTCATCACACGAATATATATATATATTTATCAACTAATTTTCTTACAATCAGAAATCAGATAATTTTAAAGAAAATTTTAACGTCCAAAAAACTTTATTTTTAATTTTTGTATCAATTTCCCCCTTCAAAAACGGAAGTTTGTTTGTTTTTTTTTTAACCACAGAGATAGTGAGAGTGAGATAAACTTAAAACGCATTCTTTATTTATTTACTAATGAAGTTTTATTATATTCAAATATTTTTTTTCTTTTAGATGTCGTTCCGTGTAGTCCGATCTTCTAAATTTCGCCATGTATATGGTCAGCCACTAAAAAGAGAGCAATGCTACGATAATATCCGTGTGAGCAAATCATCCTGGGATGCCACTTTCTGTTGTGTCAATCCGAAATTCTTGGCCTGTATTGTCGAATCAGCTGGTGGCGGTGCTTTTATCGTTTTACCACTTAATAAGGTATTATTTTTTAAGAATATTTTACTAACAGCTACTGTTTATATTAAATTATTTTTAATTTATCTCTTTTTATTTTCCGGTTTAATCTAATCACAACGGATATGTGAACATATTTTCTTAATTTTTACTTCTCTCCCAAATGTGTTTATATATATATATATATTTATATCATAAATCATATCATAAAATTACCTAAAACACTTTGCTACTAAGATAAGAGCTGGTAGATATAATAAATGTCATTATATAATTTTGAATAGAGTTCAGAATCCAAATTTATAAATCTTGGAAATCTATCTTCCGAAAAGTTTTAGATTTTTATTATTCAGATATTGAAGGTTAACATGCACCTCGAATAGATAGATCCTAGGTTCTATTTCTAGAATAGCCACAGCTTTTCACAATTTACTTATAACTTTCTATTCATATGGTTTAATTTAATTATTTTCTTTAAAAAGATGCTTCATTTTGTGATAGTTTATTTTAGTTTTAACTCAAGTACACTATTTTTCTATTTGATCTTGAAACTTTATTAAAGATTTGATATAATTAAACGTAGATGAGTGATATATGGAAAATTTATATTCAAATTTAATAAACTAAATGACTTTTATTATTTTAATAGGAGAGTTGTTCTATTTATAATTTGGGAAACTGTTGAGGCGGGGATATTTATTACGCCATAGGATTTAAATTTATTAGTCAATATTTTTTGCCCATTTGCACCAAAACATCTTAGATCTTAAGCTCGCCTTAAGCTTTCCATAACCTAAAAAGCGAAATGTGGCATTTTACCTATTCAACTATTTATATATAGAATATATATTTTTTGAAATAAATATATCTTATTGTTGTTATTTATGTATGTGGCGACAAAAAGAGACCTGATTTTTAGATTTCAAATTCATTTGTAAGAATTAAGACAAGCTTAAGATCTAAGATGTGTTGGTACAAACGGGCATTATTGTTTTCATCACTACTTAATTTTGTCACAAATTTATTCAAAGATATATCTTCTTTTTTCCACGATATAGTATATATATATATATGAGGGTGGTTCGATAAGTACTTAGCCTACAAAAGAAAAACAAAATTTTTGGAAAAGTGGAGATTTATTTTTCAATAGAGTCTCCTTTTAGTTCGATACACTTGACCCTGCGATGCTCCAACTTCCTTAACCCGTTTGAAAAATACGTTTTCTCGAGGTCTGCAAAGTAGGCCTCAGTGGCGGCGATGACCTCCTCATTCCACTCAATTTTCTGCCCGGCGAATGACTTTTTCAAGTTTGGAAACAAAAAGAATTCACACGGGGCCAAATCTGGAGAATACGGTGGATGGGGCAGCAGTTCGTAGCCCAATTCGGCCAATTTGGCAGTGGCGAGGGCAGAGGTGTGAGCCGGTGCGTTATGATGGTGGAAGAGCACTTTTTTCTTCACCAAGTTCGGTCAAAACAAAACTACAAGTCCGATCCGGCTGAAATTTCGAGAGTAGACGTCTAAGAGAATGTACTACAAGATAGTAAATTGCTCTTGCGATACTGGCGCCATCAGGTGGTGAGGCTAAGTACTTATCGGGCCGCCCTCGTATATAATATATATATGTATATATCCAATACTTCAATAATATTTTAAGATATAATCACTCTATTAAATAAAATGGTATAAACCATTATTTTTAGGTTGGTAGAATTGCGGCAGACCATCCTGTTGTTGGAGGCCATAAAGGACCCGTTCTTGATATTGCTTGGTGTCCTCATAACGACAATGTTATCGCATCCGGAAGTGAAGATTGCGTTGTCAAGGTTTGTAACAATTATGTTTCTTCATTAGCCTTTTTATAACTGTTCTTATTTTGTAGGTCTGGCAAATTCCAGATAGTGGTATCTCAAGAACACTAACAGAGCCGGTGGTTGACCTCATACATCATCAACGACGAGTTGGACTTGTACTTTGGCATCCAACTGCTCAGAATGTTCTTCTTACTGCGGGTGAATATACAGAATAATTGTGATAGTGAAATTAATAAGTTTTTTGCAGTGTTCTACACAAAGAACATAAATGGCCAAAAGACCATCAATAATTTATTAATAAATCTTATCTTATACTACTATCTTATACTAGCAATGTATGTTTGTTTGTTTATATATAAGCACATCAATTTTCGGAAACGACTCTAACGATTTTTTTCAAATTTTAAATATATACTATTTTAGGAAAGAATATGAAATTACACTAGGTCTTGTCTTTGGGAAAATTTGAGTACTAGTACTTTACTGATGTACTTTTTTAGTTTTTTCCACTTTTCTCTAAATTCCCTTAGTTTACTGATGTTTAATACTTTTTTAGTTTTTTTCCAATTTTATCAAAAGAGATCCAGCTCGGTCATCCCGGAACTTACTAGTATAAAAGAAAATATCTTAATTTTTTTTATCTATGTTTTATTCAGGTTCGGATAATCAAGTGGCCATATGGAATGTAGGAGTTGGTGAAATACTCGTTAATATTGACTGTCATCCTGATATCGTTTATTCTGCTTGTTGGAATTGGGATGGCAGCCATCTACTTACAACTTGTAAGGACAAAAAAATGCGAATTATTGAACCTCGCACAGGTATTAACTTTTTTACCAACAATGTTTTCGATTTAACCACAATATATTAACATAAAATACTTAATAATAAAATTTCATTCAATCCCACTGTGGTTCCAGGTTTATTTAAATACGCAATCAAGTAAAAAAAATCACAAAATAAAAGCATTTTAAAAAAAATATTAAATCCTTTCCTGCATACTCTTTTTATAGCCTAATTAAAAACACTACTTTACAAACTGACGGAAACTGACGTTCTTTTACCCTCTTTATTTTCCAAAAGACCTTAACTATCAATGTCTTCTTTTTAAAATTAAAAGAACACTATTAAACAAATCAAGATGTATACACACACCACCCCACGTTAACTACAAACTGACGTACTGTATGTTTTTTGTGAATTGTATCTTAATTTTACTTGGACACAGAATTTTAACATTATGCTCCCTGCTACAGCCAAGGAATAAAGAGAAAAAAATAAAAAATATAAACCGAAATAAAATCATCTTTATCTCCTTATCCAGTCAAATGTCAAAATTTTTAATAAATATTATTTGACCTAGAAAAGATAAAGAGAAATGAAAATTATTTAAAAAAATTTTAATTTAAATCGACACTACAAATAACTCTATGTTCGACGAGAGAAAGCTTGCAAGTTGATAATTATATTATTTGAATTTATTTTAGGAGCCGTTTTGGAAGAAGCAATTTGCCATGAGGGAAGTAAAGCTACAAGAGCAATATTTTTGAAATCTGGTTTAATATTTACAACAGGCTTTAGTAAAATGAGCGAACGACAATATTCTTTACGAGCACCGGATCATCTTGCCGAACCGATTGTAATTGTTGAATTAGATACTTCAAATGGCGTTATGTTTCCATTATATGATGCTGACACAAATCTGGTCTATCTTTGTGGAAAGGTAAAAAAAAAAAAAAATAGAAAAAATGTTGAAACGAAATTAAATTAACCTACAATTTAATTATTATTTTTATTTTTTTAGGGTGATTCCGTGATAAGATATTTTGAGATAACAGCTGAACCTCCTTTTGTCCACTATATCAATACATTTCAAACGCCAGACCCGCAACGAGGCATTGGTTTGATGCCAAAACGAGGCTGTGATGTCCACGCGTGTGAGATCGCACGTTTCTATAGGCTCAACAATAGTGGTTTTTGTCAGGTGGTTAGCATGACAGTACCCAGAAAGGTTAGTTTCATTTTACTTTCTCTTACATGGTATATATATATATATATATAGTGAGAAAATATTGGTTACATGTAAAAAATTTGATGTCGAGATTTTGATGGATATTGAGGTCCCCTGAGTCAAAAAAGTGGTTTTCGCAACATGGTGTGTGTGAACAAAATATTTCAAGAACGAAAAGAGCTAGGAGGTTGAAATTTTATATTTAAGTTAGGTACCCCCTGGGAAGTAACAGGAAGCTTTTAAACAAAATCAGCCAAAAAGCACTAGTATTCTACTTTTTCAGTTTTTTTCAAAATTCGCTCCAACAATTTTGATTAAAATTCAAAAATCAATTATTTTTTAGATGCTCTTTAAAATGTACATTCTCGTTTTGCCCTCAAAATTGTTTAAAGCCTACTTTACTCTTTTTTTTTTATTTTTTTTTATTAAAAAAAAACACACTTTTTTCTCATTCACACTCACACACACATTCACACAGTTTTTTCGGCAACTTAGGCCATTTAAGACTTTTACGATATCCGTTATAGAGATTAATATACATATATGGGGTGCAGGCATTCTTATTTAAGCCATTTGGTATCCATTTGGCTTAAATCAAATCATCGGACTGCCTGGGGTCCGAACCCGCGACGTTTGGTATACGAGGTTAGCAGCTAACCTCTACACCAAGCCCCGAGGGCTACTTTACTTTTGAACTTCATAGGAAAGATAGGAGAAATGGTTGTCATGGTAACAAAATATAAATATTTTCCCATACTTATAAATTTTACATCTTGAATTCGGCGGAAACTAAACATATGTGACACAAAAAATTTGGTGTACTAGTACAGAACACAACTTTCTTTTACCAAATGTAAGAGAAAGTTGTGTGCAGTGCGACCAGTCACACCAGATTTTACTTTCTCTTAGCTATATCTATATCTATACTAGAGGTGGCCAATACAAAAACCAGGGGGCACATTCGGCTCGCTGGGAGTCCTGCTGAAGCCCTCTGCAGCCGAAGAGAAGAATTTAAAAAAAAAAAAAAAAAAAAAAAAACAATTAAATTTTTCATTTCTTTTTTCAGTCGGAATTATTTCAAGAAGATTTATATCCAGATACCCCCCGGGGAACAAGCGGCTCTTTCAGCTGAAGAATGGATGGGCGGTCGTGATGCAGAGCCAGTTCTAATCTCACTCAAAGAGGGCTATAAACCTAATCAAGGCAAAACGGAATTACGGGTCACGCGGAAGGCTAATATTCTTGACCGAAAAATTGGAAGCTCCTCTTCTTCAAGTGGAGGAGGCGGTGGTGGTGGTGGAGGAGATGCAGGTGGTGCATCTGTTGTTCAAACCATCTCCGTCGCTGGAATTAACGTGGTGGGTATTCCAATATCAACCGATTACAGTAGAACGAGTAATTCACATAACGAGAAAATAATGATTCGATTAACGAGCGACGTTTCGCATAAAGAGTACAAAATACGGACTTCGCTAAAATAAAAGTCTGTACAATTAGTTTATAATATAGCTATTATTAATATATTTGTTCACTTTTAAATTTTTTACAAAAAAAAAAAAAAAATGAATAAGAAATTTTTTTAAAGGGTTTTTTTATTAAAAACTATCAAATTTTTCATTATTAATAATTAATTATATATTAGGAACGTGATGAAATAAACTCTATTCCACAAACATCGACATTCTGGTTCCAGAAGATAGGAAGATCGCACATTTTCTTAAACTTGTTTTAATTGTGTTATAGGTACAGTGAGGGACAATATTAAGTCCCACCCACTTGTGATTATTTTATTGTTTTTATAAAAGAAAATGAAAATCTTTATTGGAAATTTTCTAGGTTTGAACCATGAAAGTTTCCATTAAAAATATATAATATTTTTTTTAAAAACAATGAAATGGTCACAAGTAGAAAACGCGTGGGTGGGACTTAATATTCTCCCTCACTGTACATGAATAAAAATTAATTGAATTAATTATTAGGAAGATAATCAGGAAATAGATGAAGATGATTCACTCTCCTCAACAATAAGTAGGCCTAACTAATTTTCTTTTAATAAGTTTTTTTTCAACATGGAACGCATTATTGTATTTTACATTAATTTATTATATATGAGAAAAATTATTTCGCATAATGAGTATTTTGCTTTGTTTGATTCTAGAACGAATTTTTTAAGCGAGGTTCCACTGTATTGTTTTTCCAAGCTTAGTACATAGTGACTAGTCGCATACTTTTCATCTTGAAAATTGTTCATAAAGTAATTAAGATATTTCTATATATTCTTTTTAAAATTCTAAAATTTCAGTACCATCTTCATCTTTTCTCTCGGTTAGATCAAGGTAATTACGTATTTCTGTATTAGAAAATCAACGACATAAGGAAGGCATTTTTGACGAATCGTGCTTAAAACTGTTTTTTCAATGCTTTTAATGGGTAACTCACACCAAATAACCAAAACAAAAAAAAAAACACAATTGACCATGATTCGGCATCATTGAGCATAATGTTTTGTTATTGAGCATTTTTTCATAATCGGTGTGCGTCCAGCCTTAGAATCCTACTTCTATAAATCACATTTGAATGTCTAAAGAAAAAAAATTGGAAAATCAGATAATTTTTTTTTTTAGGAAAAAATGTTTGAAGACTTCCAAAAAGAGATACAAAAATTGAAAGCCGTGATTGTGAAGCACGAAAATAGAATACGAGCCCTGGAAGCAACTGCTGCTGCACAGGCCCAGAATACATCACACGAAAGCAACGAAAAGTCTACCAATGACGGAGGGACGACGAGTGGCAATAACGAAGTCCATCAGCACAAGATGCCCGACGAAGTCTAAGATTCTCCCTTTATATTTATATACAAGTCAAAAAAAAAGAGGAAAAATGTTCATTTTTATTTTTATAAGAGTAATTTTTAACTAATATTCTTACATTTTTATTATAAAAAAAGATGAATTATTATTATTATTATTTATTTATAAAATTGAAAGATACTCCTTTTTTTAAAGGGGTTAAAAAATTTTAAACAATTTTTATTTTTTTATATTCTGATAAAATATATAATTTTTATATTATTTATTTTTTAAATTTTATTTATTTATTTAAGGTTCGAAAAATATCTTAAGTTTTAATTATTTATTTATTTTTTTTTTTTGCAAATACGGGTACCAGATAAATGATTTAACCTTCCAAATTAATAAGTAATTTTTATAATATATAATAATTTTTTTTCGGTATGTCTCCAAGCACATGTCCTCAGCCTAGATGAATTTCATAAACAAGATATACAAATGAACCAACAAAACAAATAATACAAAATTAAAAGAAAAAAATTATATTTATTTTGTTCGTTTATTTTTATCAGAGGAATTAATTCAGCGCAAAAACAAGTTGATAAAAATCTGGCATTAGCTTTCGAATTATTAGAAATTGATTAATTAAAATTATTTTTCTATAAAAATTTTTATAACAAAATCATTCTTATTCTTACAACAATTTTTATTTTAATGAATAAAAAAATTGATCATAAAAATTTTCTTTTATATTAACAACTTTAAAGGAATCATTGTTATTCAACTGACAAAATGCTCGATTGTTATTTTCTTTCTGCACATGCCTGGAGCAATGATTCGAAATCAAAATAGTATCAAAAACATTTAAAACGATACCTTTATTAAAAAGGAGACGAAAGAGAATATATTTGGAGGTTTACATCTTTTAACTTCGTAAGATGGAGTTCACGATAATTAAACAAAGTATTGTACTTTCTTATACAGGAATTTACCAGACAACTGTTTGGGTGCCATACAGTTTCAGTCCGAAAAGGACCATCATTAGGCCTGAAACATACATATTGCTATTTCAAACTTCCTGTAACATCGGAATAATAAAAACCATATTGTCAGTAATCTTAAAATTATAAAAATCATAATTGTGATGTTTTATTTCATTGTATTTTAAAGAAAAAGAATATGTAACCAAATGTAAAATTAATCCGATGTTATATGAAGTTTGAAAAAGCAATATGTATGTTTCAGACCTTTTCGGACTGAAACTGTAATAATGTACACACAAGAGTTGTCTGGCAATAAAATTTTTGTATAAGAAAGTACAATACTTTGTTTAATTATCGTGAACTCCATCTTAAGAAGTTAAAAGTTAAATATAAATTTATAGCTTTAAAATAGCTAATATTGCCATTAATTTTGCATTATTTATTTATTTTATTTTTTTAATTTGCCCTCTGGGCTGCCGAGGCCATTTAAGGTTTTATTGTATAAACGTTTATTTGGATTGTATCGATGGCAATCGGGTGATGTTCCACCCGAGGTCACCGTGCTTGACTTTATTTATATAAAAATGAATCTGTTTTTATATAAATAAATATATGTATGTGCAATATCTCTCTATATGAACCATGTTATGCACGAAGGAACCAAGCGCCATTATGATCGAAATTTAGATAAGACCGCCAACTTGTAGGAAAAAAAGATCTAGCTCTTTATTTAAATCGCAACATTATTACTTTGTTCACTTTTTTGGTATAAAACAAGAAAAAAGTCATTGCCATTGGCAGCGCCGCAACAAGGGCGGGGCTGAGGGGGCGCATTAAAGAAAGGGGCGCCGGCAACGTTTATATTTTTACAAAAAAAAATTGTATTATTCATTGTAGTAAAGACAAAAAAAAAAAAAACTTATCTAAAAATAATATTAAATATTTTTTTGTTATTAGGTGGAATATTTAAATCTAATATTTATCTCATATTATTTCCTGGTCTAGGGGGGGGGGGGGGTTGGAATTCCAATGAGGTTATTTTGGCTGTAAGCAGATTTAATGTTGAATAAATAAATTTTTTTTTGGTAGGGGTGGAGGCGCAAATTATAATTTTCCCCCAGGGCCCTAGTTTTTCTAGATGCGGCCCTAGCCATTGGGTTTGTTTACAATTGTGCAAATGAAATGGCCTTGATCTCAGATTTAGGTTTGGCGCTTGGTTCTTTCGTCCATATAACTTATACTGCTGAAATTTGATAAAATCTAATTCAACAAAACAAATTTCATCAGTATATATATATTTATAATATTTAAACTATTGCCCACGGTGAATAGTTTAAATCTAATATTTATAATTATGAAAGATTATTAGGCTCTTATGAAATATGAAGAAATCCATATTTTCCTTTTTTTAAACGCATTTCATAAACATTTTTATTCATTTTTTTTTATTCTTTATTTATTTGATTATTTGATTTCATACATTTATCTCATTTTTTAAATCTCTCTCTCTATATATATAAATAAAATATAAGAAAATAATCAATATTAAAAGAATGAAAAATGTTTGTATAATTATCTGCTTTTAACAAAGCATGCTCAAAGATTATTATTTATATATTTTTGTTTATCATTGTTATTGTTGAATTAATAATATTAATTAGCTTTGTTTTAATTTAAATGGATCCATTTTATGCTCATAATCTTTCTTTGGAGTGAATATTTAAGCTTCGCTTCAAAAGGAGAGAGATGGATAATAATATGATTAATATTTATTGAAAGATAGTAAAAAAAAACCAAAAGTCATTTAAAATTATATTTATTTTTACACTTAATCAATCGCAAAAGAGTAAAATAAATGATAATTTTATCACACTTTTTCAATTTTTTATTATCCTTCAAGATTTGCTACAGCAAAAAAGTGAAGTTCTTTGTTAATAATAATAATAATGATTACTTTATCAAAAAATATTGTCAAATATAAAATGCTCTCTTTTTTTCATATTCTGTATGTAAATAATCGCTGCACAAAAAAATTAATATAAAATGATATATGTATATATTTATATATTTTTAAGATGTTAAAAAAGATATTTTTCCAACAAAATATATGCCCAATATATTCAGCTTTTGATGAGCTTAAAAATAAAATATTTTATTTCTTAAAAATTCATTGTTGTATTTGGCCATGTTGAAAAAATTAAACTTTGTTACTCTTGACATGTTTTCTAAATTTATTTTTCAATGGAAAATTTCATATATATATATATATTTAAATACAAACAAAAGAAATGTACTTAAAAAGCCTGAACATTTTTGTTTTATATTTTTCATATATTTTATTAGGAAATTGAGATTATTTTTAGATTGTATATAAAAAATATTGAATAAATCAAGTCATAACTCAAAAGTTACATTTTAGAATCTCTTTCTAAATATTTATATAATGCCTCGCTTTTAATAAGCTCAGCTTTAAATGAGAAGAATTATTAATAAATAAATACAGTTGACATCATTTATCTTTCATTTAAATATTGTAAACCTTTTGAAAAGAAGCCAGTCTGCTTGTCCTTTGGGGCCGGATTTAGGGAAATCAAAGTTGGCTGAGTTGGTAAAGTACATAAAAACAAATAAATTTTTCCATCCTCACTTTACCAAACTTTCTGAGCTCAAATCCAACTCGTGCACTTTTTTTTTAAATTTTTGATTTGAATTTATTTCCTGTTTTAGTATTATTATATCAACATCTAGATAAAATCTGAAGGGATTGGAGTTTGAGGATGTGCAGGATAGGGCTTTGTGGAGAGAGAAAATAAAAATGAGCGACCCCTAGAAAAAAAAAAAATAGGGATAAGCCACAGCGAAAGAAGTAGAAGAAGATAAAATCTTGAAATTTAATTTTATTTTAGAAAATATAATAAAATTTTTGTGATTGTTGCTGCGCTAAGAATTTCATTTTTCAATATTAATTTTTCAATTTTCATTTTTCAATATTAAATTTATAATAATAATAATCTCTGGCACTTAACTTAAAATCTTGAATTTGATTTTAATTATTATTGAATTGATTGAATGAAGAAGATTCTTCATACTTTTTAATTTGTATTAAAAAGTTGGTCTATGTCAGTCTAAGTAACAGGAGAATAGAATAGTAGAGGAGTGTGTTGGCGCTAAAGTGACGTCATAGTAAGTAGTGTTAACTCCTTTCTGTTTTTAATCTCCTGATACATTTGAAAATTATTATCATTTGAAGTGTGTATTTAATTTATAATATAAATTGTGCTGCACTCTTGTGGAGGATCGCATTACTTAAGTTCTCTTCCTCTGTAATTTGTTTCCTGGATAGTTCTGCTATCTCGCGGAGACTTTTCAAAGTCTAATTTCAAAACAATTCAAATGAATGAGAATGACATTTCAGCTAACCTATGAATTAATATAATAAAAAGGTAATTTATCTAATATATTAAAAATATTAAATTAATTTATTATTTAAAATATATTTAATCAAGAATATTTTATTTACTAAATCTTTTAGAGACAAATTGGTAAGTAAATTTACTATCTATTAAAAAGTTTATATAAGCTTAATATTCTAATGAAAATAATTTTTTGTTTCTAGAAATGGTGCAAATGGAAATTCAAAACGTTCATCCGAAATTGAATGAATTTCTTAATCTTTCTAAAGCAATTGATATCGACATTCCACCTCAAATTTTGAAGTATATAAAAAAATATTTTTTATTCCATTCAAATATTTCCTTTAAACTTTCTTTTAATTGATTTCTCCGGATTTGATAGAATTTAAGATTAACATTAAGACATAGAAATATTCATCTAATTTTTTTATAAATTACGGGAATCAGACGAAAGGTTAATTATAAACATACCTACTTATTGTGCCTTCCTTTCATTAGCTAACAACAACAACCATGCAAACCCAAAAAAAATAATTAATTTATTAGATTTTACTTGTAACTATCTAAATTCATCAGGAAGGGATGGTCGAAGAAGAGTAAATTTATCAAATAAGGAAGATTATTTCGATGAAATGGGTTGTTAATTGGTGAATCTGAAAGATTATATATATCTGTCATCTGATTGAATAAGTGGATGGGTCGATTTTTGTCTAAAATGAGTTAAGTAGCTTGAGAAGCAAGGAGATATTTTCTCCGTAGAATATAAGTGGGCAAGTCAGGGTCTGAACGTAGTTATTAAGGTGTGCATTTCTGAAAGTTAATCGAAATCTCAAGTTTTATAATCATTAAAAGTCGTAAGCCTACTCTGAAAAGTAGAGAAAATCGACTTACCACTTATTCACTTTTTTTTAGATTTTCCGGAAGGTTTGCGTTGGTTGTTAACACAATTTTTTCTCTGGTAGAGTTGCAATTGTCATTTACTTGGAGGGGACTGTCGCCAGGAGACTGGCGTTTTTGATATAAAACACAAAAAAACTGCTAATTGATATGAAATACTTTTTTTTTCTTTTATATATTAAATATAACAATAAAAAGACAGCATATCCAGTATATAGTTAAAATAATTATTAATAAATTTCCAAAATATTACTTACCAGGAGACTGGCAAATTGACTGTTTACATGCTGATTTTCGACATAAAAATAACAATAAAAGTATATAAAAGATGGATAACGCTCGATATTTGGGCACCAATGCCATCTTTACACCCAAAACTGATATAAAACAGATAATTATTTTATCAACAGTGTATAATTATTAGATATTTTTCAAATTTAACATATGCCAAGGGACTGACGCTCGAATAGATTTTTTAGCATCGTTGGTTGTTAAGATAAATTCGACATGTTAGCTCTTAATTTGTTTGAGTTCAAAATCCATTTTGTTATGAACATTTATTTTTACTAATTAGTTCATAACTTTGATATAAAATAGGAACAAATTTCAAATAACTGTAAAAGCCTCATTCAGAAAGTATATATTTAATATTTAATTATTATTATTATTCAGGGGTTTAGATATCTTCGGAAATAGTTCATAAATACTAATTAAGAGAAAGTCTCAAGGAAATATTTTGGATATTGAATTACATATATAATTAATAATTTTCACTTTTTTTTTTTATTATAGTATTTTATTGCAAATGTTAGAAATGAAAATCCCACCATCAAACATAATTCATTATTTAAAAGAAGTATCAAGAGATCTTTCAGAAAAGAAAAGCCATCATTTTATTATTAATTAGATACTTTATAATATATATATATATATATATAGGCCTATATATTTAAAGAAAACATTTTTTAAACTTTTTTTATGTGGTAACTTTCGATTAATCTTAACAGATAGATGTTAATCAACACATGGAAATAATGAAAGGATTTTATTGATATTTATCATCTCTAAATTTTTATCAAAACGTTTTGCTAATCTATATTTAGTATATAATAAATTTGAGACATTCGTTGTTTCCTAAAATGTTGACCCTCTCACACTTCTTGGATTATAATATCACAGTTGCATCTCACTTAGTAAAGTTTTCTTGATCATAAAGTATGAATAACGCAGAAAATAATTTTTATACACAATATTATCATTATAGTAGATTTTAAAAAATCCGAGGGTTATTTTAAAATTAGTAAATCAAGTCTGGAATTTAAAACTTGTTATCTATTAAAAAAAAAAAATTATTTTAGTATAAACAAAATATTTTAAGCAATTTTATTTATTGTAATTTTATCGTGTTTTATTATATCATAATGTTTGTACCAAGAATTTTCAAGTCTATGAAACAACCATAAGCATGGATAATAATGTACTTGAATCTGACGGTTTCAAATACTAAGTAATTAGAAAAACTTTTAAATTGGACCATTTATATAATAAATAATATATATACGAGGATTGATCCAAAAATAAGGTTTCCAAAGAGCTCCATCCGCTTGGCGAAATGGAGAGTCGCACCAAGTGCAAGAATCGTTGCATAATTCGCTTTTTGCATGCCAAAGGAACTCCACCCGTGGATATTCATCGCCAATTGTCAGATGTGTATGGCCACAAGCGTTTGTCGGTTCAACACGTCCTAAAGCGGTGTGCAGGGAGTTTAGTGTTTAGTGGAAGTCCACGATGAAAAACGGAGTGGAAGATCATCAGTTTCAGACGGCGGTTATCGAGATGGTCCAACGCGAAGTTCTTCAATCTGTCAACTGACAATAAATATCCACGGTTGAAGTACCTTTGGCGTGCAAAAACGAAGCAAATTACGGAACGAATCTTGCACTTGGTGGGATCAACAATGGGACTCTCATTTCGGACAGCTGCTAAGCGCAGCGAAACTGTGGTGATACACAAACGCCATGGAAACACTGCAACTTGTGTATCACCACACTGTGGTGATACACAAAACGCTACAGGGCGGAATCGAGAGTGAGAAAACTGCAGCGCACAGCGGTAATGCGGGATTTCGCCTCGCAACTTCCTGTGCGGCTGGAGCTCTTTGGGAACCTTATTTTAGGATCAACCCTATAATATCACAAGTACTGAATGTTACCTTTGTAAATTTAATTGAGAATTTTACTTTTAAAGTCAATTAAGTTAACGATTAACGATTAATATCTTTTAAATTCTATTTAAAGTTATTCTCTAAATTCTCTATTAAAAAAATAAATAAACAAATGTTAATTATTGTCTTTTCCATTTCAATTTCCATTGTCCTAACCATTTCTAATCCCAAAATACTATATTTTTTTATTTTACCTGTTTGGCCGAAGACAGCGTGCAGCTAAATCGACTCAACCCCTGAGAGCGCATTCAAAGTCTTAAATTTTTTAAATAGCTAAGCCGATATTTATAAAATGTATATATTTTTAAAGCTTATTTATTTAGCTTTACATTGATAACAATATCAAGCAGAAAATCATGGATACTATGCCGCTCAAGCTGTTGCTCTGATACAACAGGGCTATAGCCAAAGAGAAGTCGCTCGTCTATTGAACTTAAGTCAGTCTGCTGACTCAAGGGTTTACAGAAGGTTTCAAAGGACTGGTGTTTTCACTCGGAGTCCAAATATAGGCCGCCGCCGGCACACGCCTGAGAGGGATAGTCGCTTTATCGTACCGGCATCATTCTGAAATCGTCACCTCACTGTCATTACTGTCCAGTAGGAGCAGAAAGAAGTTCGAGGTGTGGACAGTAAGAAGACACTTGAAGGAAGCCAACATCACTAGCAAAAGACCTGCCACAGGTCCTAAATTAACCACATGTCACCATAAAGCTCGACCTCATTCCCTGAGAGGATCTTAAATGGAGTTTCGACCAATGGCAGACAGTCCTATTCACCGAGTGTAGAGTGTGCATTCTTGGCGTGTCAGGATTAGTCGGGTGTACAGAAGACCGGGTGGCGATTTCCCAATACTGTTTCTCTCAAACAATTTCTTTTGGTGGTGGTTCCGGCATCTTTTAGGGTGGCATTCCCTTACAGGGAAAAACAGATGTTTTTGTGCCTGGTGGAGACCGGGGAGGGGGTCTAAAAGCTGCCCGTACATTGCGCACATTCTACTATATCATATTGTTCCCCACACAGGATTCATTGTTGAAAATTTTTTATTTATGCCTGATAATGCCCGGCAATACTTGACTGGAGTTGGTATCCAGGCCATTGAGTGGCCCAGACATGAATCCGAATGAGCATTTGTGGGACAACCTCAAATAAAGGGCTCGAACCAGAAATCTGGTACCTTCGACCATTGTTGAGCTAAAAACAGCTTTGTTAGAGGAATGGAATCCTCAGATTTTATAAAAAATCTTATCAGATTGATGCGGGAAGGTATGTAGAGTGTCATCTAAGCTAGGAGGGGCAACACCAATATTAAGAAAATAAATTTTCTTTATTATTATTAAAATGTTTGTTCATTTTAACATCCCTATTTTTCCTCAAAATTTAATATAAGACTTTGAATGGGCGCTTAGGGGTTCAGTCGATTTAGCTGCACATAAGTGTATATATAAAAATTGAATGAAACATTTATTCTTAACTTCTATTCCTTTTTTTTATCATTAATTATCAGTATGGTAACTATCAACTTGAAACACATTCATCCCTCAGGGCCTTCTATATGGACTGAATGGTTGTGAAAAGTTAAAACTTTGGTTATTGAAGGAAGGAAATGACATAGCATTTGAAGGAATTAATAATAGTCAAATGTCTCATTTTATTCAACATTGGGTTTATTCAATTTATCATTGCATCTAAAATATTATCTAAAATTACAATCTATATTATACAATTATAAAAAGAAGAAAAATAAAAGTTTATTTAAGTTTAGACCAGAGGTTGTTCTTTGAGATGCAGTGATCTAAGCAATGTAGGTAATCAAATAATTCTTCATCACAAATTTCAGCCGTTTGAGAACGGCTTGAGACACGATCGTTACATGCTTGAAGTCTTTCGTTTAAGGCGAGACAATGTTTATCCTCAGAACATTTTTCCTTAAATTAAAAAAAAAAAAATTATAATTATAGGTTAAAGAAATTTGCAAGTGTATAAATAAAATTTACTTTTAATGCAGTTTTCGGATCAACTAATTCCTCTTCGCCTCCTTCTTCTTGTGCTTTTACACTTGGGAAAATATTTCTCCCGAAAATTTTCAAGAAAGACATTTTATTTTATTTAGATGTTATATTTTCAGAATCAATCTAGTAAAAAAAGTATTATTATATCACCGATTTAAGAAATATTTAGTGATATCTAGGGAACTAAACGTTAGGGAATTTATTTGTAACATTGGCAGTCTCTTTTTACTTTTTTATATTTCTGTTTTTTAAGCAAAATATTTTTATCTAAAGATGAAATTAAAATAAAAAATAATTAGTTTTTATAAAACTATATAAAATATTTTAAAAAATAATTTTATTTTTTTAGATCTATAAGTTGGCTACTGCTTGTCAAATTAGTATATAAATTAATCGATAGAACGCGCCTAGAGCACTAATCAAATGAAACAATTTGGCAGAAAATACAATCTTGTCTATATCTCCCAATTTTGATTTAGATTTTTTATGTGGAAAATTTGAGCATTTCTTAGAAAAAAAAACCCTCCTATAAAAGAAAAAATAAGTATTGCAATAAAATAAAAAAAATATTTAAAGCTACTTAGGATCCGATTCTAATTTATTCCCTCTCTATCTAACATTCGGATCTATTCTCTAAGCAAAAACGTTAACTTTTAACATCAGCGTTAATTCACAAAGCGTTAACATTTAGTCACTAGTGTTAAAAATTAATGTCATTACTAGGGAGTGCCTTTAATATTTTAACGCATAATATTTTAATGCATAAAAATGGCATCCTAAAAAGTAAGGGTGTGATTTTGACAGCTTTGAGATAAAAGCAACATGTTAACGTCGCTGTTAAAACTTGTTTTAGAGAATAGAATTTTTTTTTTAACGCTGATATTATTACTTTACTTATTTCGTATTTTAGTCATTAGCCCTTTACTTTTTAACACCCAATGTTAAATTTTAACGTCTGATTTTAGAGAATAGGCCTACCCCTGATTGTTGGGAATGACGGACAAGAATGATTAATTTATAAAATAATTAAATTTATTTATGCCCTCGGGGCATGGCGTAGAGGTTAGCGTGCTAACCTCGTATACCAAACGTCGCGGGTTCGGACCCCAGGCAGTCCGATGATTTTATTTAAGCCATTTGGATACCAAATGGCTTAAATAAGAATGCCTGGACCCACAATATATATATTAATTACAACGGTTATCGTCAAAGTCTTATATGGCCTCAGTTGCCGAAAAGACTGTGTGAATGTGTGTGTGGATGTGAGTGTGAATGAGAAAAAAGTGTGAATGTTTTTAATAAAAAAAAAAAAAAAAAATTTATTTATTTTTTTAAATAAATATCTTAATGACTACACTTTAATTATTATATAAGATTTTTTGAAAACAGTTAAAATATTTGTTTTAGCATATTTAAAAATACAGCCCTGTTCCCATGTAAAAGTGCAGTCAATATTCAAAGATAATAAATGATTAAATTAATTAATTGTTGATTAAGGAACATCAACAGATCAGATGTCAAATGAAAAAAGTTATTTTTATTATTTAATAAATAAAATTATTTTCAAAGATATAGTGATTGAATATTTTTAATTATAAGATAGAATTTTCAAAAGGTGTGGTCATTGTTGGTTGTAGTGGCACTCCCTGATTGGTCAGACGTCGCCACCTCTGCCGTCGCCTCCCGACAGCCATGTCAACTCGTCCCTGAGTTGGGTAGTTCAGTGAGGACCCGGCTTCCAGCTGTGTTAGGCACACTTTCAATTATTAATTGATCCCTCTCTGATTCTCTCTGTCTCTCTCTCGGTCTTTACTACTTCTATTCAAGCTTGTTTATCAGGTGCCCCTTATATTTTTGGTGTTTCGTTCGATGGCCTTTTTACGACTAATTCGTCATCGAAACTCAGTGCCGCCGCGACGATTCTGGGCACCGGCGTCGACGTCGGCCTCGACGCCCGCGTCGGCGTCGGTGGCCGCAACGTCGGCTGCCCCGTCCATGGAGAAACCACTTCGAGATCCTTTGAATCTTGGCTTCAATGATCCTGTGGCAGCGTTTAAATCTAAAACAACGGCTGAAATCCTCCGAGCCTATGTCGTCTACCAGATGTGCTCGGTTGAATGGCTCGTCGAGAATAACATGGTGGTGAGCCTCCATCTTTTCATTTTCTTAATAAACTCATTTCTACGAATCAAGCATACTTTCCTCTTTTCTTTTTTCATATATCTCTACCATTATTAAATTCCAAAATTCAAATCCAATATACATTATTGTTTTTAATATCTCAACAAATTCCAGCATAGAAATGAATTTGAATTCGATTGTTGAAATAAATTTTTTTTTTCCTCTATTTTCTATATACACTCGATGACCAAAAAAATAGATCATTTTTAAAATTTAATTTTATTATTATTTTTTTTTCATTATATTCTCTTGATATAAAAATTATTTCTTTTCCAAGATAAATTTTATATTTTTTAGTTTTTTATAAATTCGAATTCTCAAGGATCCACTTTTTTTACCCTGTGTGTATTTACATAAAAAGAAAAAGATAATGAAATTCTACGAAAACGCAAGGATTTCATTGTTGAAAAAAAAAATTGAAATTAATATTACTCGTGACAAATTTATTATAAAAAAGAAAATATGAAATTAATATTTTAAATCTCTCTTGAGAAATAAATAGTACAAAAAAAAAAAATTGCCGACATTAATAGGTTAGTCGTCCTATTAATGAAAGTAATGACAACCGGCTTATGCAGCTACCAAGGTTATCTATTAAATAAAAAAGTAAAAATTTACTTAATGAAAAAAAAAAAAAATTAGTTGAATCCTTATAAAGGGGTATATCACCATAAAAACTAAACTTTTTTTAAGGCTTAGAGAAGGAGTAATAGAAACATGGAGAAATGGGTTCGGTTCATTCACGTTATATTGATCGGACACACGGAACATACAAATCCTGTACATTTCCTATTTAAAAGATACATTGAAAAATATACTTAACGGTTGATTTTATTAAATATTTAGAGAGAAGGAAAATATTAATCAATAATAAAAAAATTTTTATATTACTTAGAACTGTCTCTCAGAACAGGAAAGAGTTAGAGTGGGAGAGTGGAGGGGATAAGAACGGCGGCGCGCGCCCGCTTCATTCTCGTTTACAACCTTGCAAAAAAAAAAAAAATACATTTAATTCGAATACCTCATGGCTACTTTTATTATGGGTTATAACTAGGAACCGACCGAATATTCGGTCTCGGTTACGGTTTCGGCCAAAAATCTTGGTTTCGGCCGTGGTTTCGGTTTCGGCCAAAAACCAGCCGATACTTTCGGCCGGCCGAAACCTGAGACTCGCACGCAAAAAAAAGGTCAAATGATTTGCAAGGAAAAAAATTTCCAGTCCGGTGGAAAAAATTTAAACTCCCTAAAAAAAAAAAAGATAAAATGATTTCCACAGAAGGAAAAAAAATTTCCGCTCGGTGGAAAGGCGGAAAAAATTTCGTCCACGGGAGGGGAAAAAAACTTTCCGCAGGGCGGAAAAAATTTCAAAAAAAAATAAAAAGGAAAAATGATATGAATTTTGTATAGCGGACCCTAGTTATAACCCTAGCAAATGAAATTGATTATTTTTTTTTAATCGGCCCCTCCCAACATATTAAATAATTTTATAAAATTGAAATTCACTTATTTAAGCTTACCAATACAATAATAATTAATATTCAATAAATGAAAAAAATTTTATTTTTCATAACTTTATGACTCCCTTTTATTTTCCTAGAATTTATTCACTCTCCACTGGAATATTCACTTTAATTGTAGCCTATAAATAAACGAAAATCAAAGATAGAACATCTCCAAATAAAAATGTTTGATGAAAAATTTTATATAAAACTTTATCAATATTAAAAAGCAGAGAGATTTGCATTTATTTTTGGCCCCTCCTAACAATATTAGATAATAAAATTAATTTTAATGAAAATATTTTCAAATTTTCTTTTTTTTCGATCAATTTTTCACAAATAATTTAATTTTTTTTTCATTAGGTTTAATGATTGAAATTTCAAGGGTCCGTGCCCCCTCAAAAGATCAGGGCCTCCGAGGTTTATCCTCCCCAGGCCCATTCACTCTGGAGCCTTGACAGTATTAACTACGTAGAGCTTTGTTTGGAAAAAGATGGAATTTTTCAATAAACGCTCAAATAGACTGTTAATAAGCCAGTCAATATATGAACCATGTTATGTGTGAAGGAACCAGGCGCCATTATGATCGAAATTGAGATAACACCGCCATCTTGTAGGGAAGAAGACCTACCTCTTTATTTAAATTACTTTTCACTTTTTTGTATAAAACAAGAAAAAAGTCTTTATATTGGGTTTGTTTACAATTGTGCAAATGAAATGGCCTTTATCTCAGATTTAGGTTAATGGCGCTTGGTTCTTTCGTGAATAACATCGTCTATATCTTTTAAAAAAATTGCTTCCCCTGGATACGAACCAGGACCTCCACACTTTCGTGACGGGCGGACCGGACTACTTTTATCTTATTTGGGCCGGCGACCTAGGATAAAGGTAGTCCGCCCGCCGCGAAAGCGTGGAGGTCCTGGTTCGAGTCCAGGGGCGCAATTTTTGCCCAAAACACAAACTCATCTCTCAAATTTGTTATAATAAATATAATATTATAAGATACAGCCTATATACAATAAATAAATTCTCACCTTTCGATTGACGTATCAACAAAATCAAATTATCAATGGCCAGTGTGGTACTGTACTAAGGGTAAGGGAAGGGGGGGGGGCTCTTTCCAATGGATAAAAGAAAAAAATAATTTCATATTAAACTATTTGCGTTAAGAATATAATAATAAATTGAACAGTTTTATACTTTTCATATATTCAGTACAATTCATGGAGTGATTCAAAGAAAAGCTCTCACCCTTGTTTTTTTTTTCACCCTTTATAAATATTAAGATTAAACAGGGTGTACCCCAAGCAAAAAACCTTGGCCACCGCGGTCTAAGGCTAGTTTTGAGTTATGGTCCTATCAAATGAATGACGCCCCTCTCACGGAGTGAAAATTTTCCAAAAATTAATTATAATTAGTATAATAATAATATACTAATCTTCTTTATTTCCACAAATTTTTCCTATTTTAGATCATTCAATAAAACATTTTAATTAATTAGCGTAAATGAATTCACAATCAATATATGAACTATAAAATGAATATTCAATTTAATAAAATGATCCAGTTTGAATATTTTATTCATGAACTTAAAAAAAAAACCAGTTTTAAAATTGAATAATAATTAAAATTTAAAATCCTTTCTTTAACAAAAGAGATTTTTTAAGAGCAAAAAAAAAAAAAAAATGTCCTTTTAAAAGCCTTACTTTTTTATTACATAGGCCTAACATTTTCTTTTGTTCGTTTAGTTCTAAATTAAATTGATCTATCATTTTAATAGGAGGTTGAGGATATTTTTAATATTTTTAAGTACTTATGTTCTAATATATCAAAAAAATTTTTTTTATTTTTTTATTATTCTAAATGCCTAAGGTTTTTTATCGAAGGTGGAGGGGAGAGATTCTATTTTAAATTTAAATTTTGATTTTTGCCCCCAAAATTTGATTTTAATCAAAGCAATCCTCACCCAGCAAGAAGATATAAAAGTGTTATTGATTTTGATAAAATAAAATGGCAGCTCCCAATTCGGATAAAACGTAAACAAAAAGAGATTAATAATCAAAATTTCTATCTATAACTCTATTACTAAAAATAATTTTTCAATATATTTTAAATCTAATTTAAATTTTGTATTAGATATAGGAATTTGTATTAAAAACATTTTACTGTCTTTAATTATTATTTGTTCGGAAGGTACGAGGGAAGGGATTAAAGGGTTTACCCCCTTGTTAAAAAAAAGTACCCCCTCAGAGAGTGTTGCTAATGAGGAGATAACCACCCGGTGTCGGGTGCCCCACACTTTGGGAAACGCTGGTCTATTTTTTTTATCGGTGGCAAAAATGGCTGGTGGCCTAATGCCAACATTCTTTTTAATAATGTTTTTCAATTAATTTAGCAATTCTCTTGTCTGTAAGACTGCATTTGAAAACCCTTTAAGTTGCAATACCAAAATTATGTTGCCTTACAAAATAAAAAAATTTCTGCGCCTCGCGCTTTTTATTTTTTAAATAGGCTAGAATAAAAAAAAAACTGAAAACTACAACTAACAGAGATACGAAATTTCCAACACCCCGGTTACTGTAAGAGGATTTAGCTCAAAAATGAGATCGTATAGTTTATTGATTAAATTATTTAGGTTATTTCAAAGATGATATAGATAGAGACGGCCTTGGCAAGCAGTGAACAAGGGTTTGTGAGAGGAATGGGATAATAACCCTCATAAAGGGATGGAAGCCTCTAATTTAGGAGTATAGGAAAAAAAAATAATAATAAATAAAGGTTAAAAAAAATAATTTGAAACAGAATGAAATGGAAAACGTTAGAAAGACAACAAATAATATGAGAAAAACTTCCCTCAGCCAATTATAAGACCCTTGTCAAGGGCTAACTTGCCCTCGGGGTTTAGCGTAGAGGTTAGCGTGCTAACCTCGTATACCAGACGTCGCGGGTTCGGACCCAGGCAGTCCGATTTTATTTAAGCCATTTGGATACCAAATAATATATATTCATAACGGTTATCGTCAAAGTCTTAAATGGCCTAAGTTGCCGAAAAGACTGTGTGAATATGCGTGTGAGTGTGAGTGTGAATGAGAAAATAGTGTGAATGTTAAAAAAAAGGGCTAACTTAAAAATTCATTTTAAGGGGAGAGTATATTTTTTCAATCATCTAATATTATCTTATTAATTAGCATATTTTTATTTTAGTAAAAGATAAAAAATAATATCAACAAACAATCTATACCAAATGGCTTAAATAAGAATGCCTGGACCCCAAATAATAATATATATTCATAACGGTTATCGTCAAAAGTCTTAAATGGCCAGAGTTGCCGAAAAGAATGTGTGAATGTGTGTGTGAGTGTGAGTGTGAATGAGAAAAAAGTGTGAATGTTTTTATAAAAAAAACAAACAAACAATCTAGTGGTCGAACTGCAAAGCACACAACTTTCTTTTACCTTTGAATTTATAATCATAGGAAAATATATCTATTTTGTCAGTGTATTTCTCCTATCTTTCATGTGACGTACAAGAGTAAAGTGTGCTTCACACAATTTTGATGGCTAAATGAGAATATACAGGAACTAAAAAAAATAATTGATTTATGAATTTTACTAAAAACTGAAAAAGTACATGAGTAAAGTACTAGTACTCTTTGACCAATTTTATTCAAAAGCTTTATGTTGTATAACAGTGGAGTATCTAACTTAAATATTTAATTTCAAACTCATAGCTCTTTCCAATCTTGATATATTTTTGCACACACACATACTCAATTTTTTTTAACTCAGAAACTAAAAAAACGAATATTTCCTTCAAAATTTCGACATCGAATTTTTGACATGAATTCAAAACTTTCTAAATATACACTATATTTTAACAAATATACAGTATATAGATAAGATAATATAAAAATTAAAACTAATTATTCTTCTCATATTCTTTTCATATTTGGGGGAGGGGGAGGGGGTGGGATTATTGAGCCCCTGGTACTTTAAAAAATATATTTACTAATCACAATGCCAATATTGATAAGAGGGTAGAAAATGAGAGATGCAGCTAAGATTTTTTCTTTATTTATTTTTAATTCACAGAGCTGACGTTTCGGTTCCGTGTTTAAACCATCCTCAGAGCTGGCAAAAAGTCATGATGAAAGTGTCTTAATGGATTTTATACATTGTTCTGTGTGTATCATTTTCTACCCTCTTATCAATATTGGCATTGTGATTAGTAAATATGTATGTATAAAATCCACTATGACACTTTCATACACTTCGCCAGCTCTGAGGATGGTTCAAACACGGAACCGAAACGTCAGCTGTGTGAATTAAATAGGCCTAAATAAAGAAAAAATCTTAGCTGCATCTCTCATTTTCTACTCTCTTATTAATATAACATCTCAGCTATATTTTTTTTTTTTTTTATGACAATATTGCAATTCTCGGCTTTGTTTTTTGATTTATTCAATTTCAAGGTCGTAATTATTTTTCGGATTAAATTTCGAGATGTTTTTTGTTTATTATTTTCTATTTGTATAATTGTAATCCTATATACCTGTCCTTTTTTTATAAATACCGGAATAAGATTAACTAGGTCATAACCTTGAGACAACTTTTTATTCCTTTTATATTGTGTCTGCGGGGTGTGTTTTTGGTTGTCTAAGCTCAAGGTGTTCTCATTATTTTTATTGCTACTTTTCTCTCGTTACTTATATTTCCTCTTTTTCGAGGAAGATAAATATTAGACCTGATTTTAATTCAACCTTGCTTGAGAGACTGTATCCTCTACCTGTTTAAAATTATCTAAAACCAAAAAACACCTCCAGGAAAATTGGAAAATTTTGCCTATTGGAAATTTTTTTCTTTATTGATAGGATAGAACAGGGGTTCCCAAATTGTGGGCCGCGACTGTTTTCTTGGGGCGCAGTGAAGATTTTTTTAAATATTGCAAAAAAATAGAATTCTCCTTTAATTTTTAGCTATTAGTCGAAAAATTAAAGTCAAGAGTTTTAATTATTTATTAAATAAAACTGCAAATATAAGAGGTATAGATAGGCTTGCCAGATTTCCGAAATTTTCAACCGGGACACGGGAATGCAATTTGATTAAAATTCAAATATCAATTATTTTTTAGATGCCCTTGAAATCTTTTTGAAGCACACTTTCCTTCATAGGAAAGATAAAAGAAATGGTTGCCATGGGAATAAAATATAAATATTTTCCCAAGTTTATAAATTTTACATCTTGAATTCTAATATATCGGCTCCAAGGGTCGCGGTTTCGCATCCCGTCCCAGGCGACCAAATTTATTTTAATTGAATTTGATACCAATCAATGAATAGGGACGGGGTCTAAATGGCCTTCGATGCCGAAAAAGACCTTAAACGATTAAAAAATATATATATATATATATATACTGTATATGGGTCTTTTTGATAACTTACCTACCCCAACATTAAAATAGTCTCCCTATGGGAGAAATACTGGTGTTTGTCCTTCAGCATTAAAACAGTTGAAGAACAAACACCAGTATTTCTCCCATAGGGAGGCTATTTTAATGTTGGGGTAGGTAAGTTATCAAAACGACCCATATCGGCCGAAACTAAATGTCTATATGTCGACACAAAAATCTGGTGTGACAAGCACAGAACACAACTTTGAAAGTTGTCTGCTGTACGTCCCGTCACACCAGATTTTTTTGTTTTACTGTATTCTTATTAAAATGCATTCTATATACATTTTTTTAAATTTATTTTATTCCAGATTACTTAGGTTATAATGGGTGATAATAAGTGAAAGTAAGAGAAATGAAAAATATAATCCTATTAGCTTATAAATACGGCTATATCGATTGGATTAAAATTAAATGTATATCGATGCTTTCAGGAATTTTTTCCAGACTATTGATTATTTTGAGTTATTATGTTCAGTCGGAGCTTTTTTATTTAGGCTTTTCTGTGTCATTCTTTTTTGTTAAGATATACTTATTATATATAGCCTATATTAATAATTTTTCAACAATTTTTTACCTAAAATTTTCTTTCTATTCTTAATGGGATTTCTATATGGGTTCCTATAATTGGGCTTTTGGCACACCTGTCCAAAACTTTATGTAATATAAAACATTTATGAATGTAAAACTACTTTTTTTTTTAAATAGAAAAAATTTTCTATTTTAAGATTACATTTGGCAACAAATATACATATTTTTCTTCTCAAACTCATTGGAAGTACTTTGGTTATTCATATATAGTATATTTAACTACCTAGGATTTTATTACTCAATTAAATATTATCATTTATTTTTCCTATTTAATAAAAAAATAATTCAAATTCAATTCATTATCTGGAAAATATTTAGTTAAAAAAATCGTTAAGATGAATGATTATTTTCAGGTTCTTAAAATCAGCCCCCGGTATTGATTTAAAAAAAGTAAAATAAATAAGGGAGGCTGCGCGGGTGATCTTTTATTAATAGGTGTAAATTCTAAAGAGCCACTTTGAGATATAATAAATAAATCATTGGTGGATAAACAGCTTAGGATAATATTTATCAAGTTGTAGTAGAATTTTATCTCCGTAGAAAAATATTTGGTTCGCAAACAAACTAAAATGAATGAGTGAATGAATTATATCTCTTCACGTAATGCAAAATCTCTTTCAATTAATTTAGTTTTTTTATCATAGGTAATAACAATAAAAGTACATTTGAAATGATATAAAAAAGTCTAATTTTAGCTATGAAAATTTACTTATTAATATTCAATCGAATTCGAATCGGCTAAGTTCTCTGTCTTTATTCCGACCATGGGCGTACCCATGATCATATCTAGGGTATGTTCCAAAAATCCGTCTTTACATGCTGAAGGGTAGCAACTCTCCTGGGCGAAATCTGGAGGGGTGGGGAAGGGGTGGAAAAAGCTCAAAATCTTTGAACTTTTTTTCATTTTTTTGCTTTTATCTCGAAAACTAAGCCTTTGTTGTGAACCATAGTACAATTGAAAGTTTTTTTAGTTTTTTTTATTATTAAAAAACACTCACACTTTTTTTTTCATTCACACTCACATTAACACACACATACACACAGTCATTTCGGCAACTTAGGCCATTTAAGACTTGAAACGATACTCGTATGTTTAAAATATCTATTAGGGGTCCAATAGTAAGTTGTAGAGCATTAAATCTGCTTAAATTTTGTTGATAAAACGAATGTGTAGACTCAATATTACCCGATATACGGCCGATCAAAGTTTCTATTTTTTTTTTTTTTTTTTTACATTTCGAGAAACTTTGGACTTTTTTCACTTTTTCGCTTAATTCTTATTTTTTTAAAATTTGGATGACAAATCGAATATCAATAAGTTTTTTTTTTTTTTTTTTTTTTTTTTTTTTTTGTTGAAATTTACAGATCACAAACAAGTAAAAATGAATGATAAAATTAATCAAACTAGAAACAAAGAGTAATAGAAAAAGAGATCCCTTAACAAGAAATATGTTGAATCAGGTTGAGATTAGCTTAAACATTTCTGATGTATTATATGACCAAGATATTATTGATAACAATTCCCAGATATAAGCATTTTTTTAAAGTGCTGAATACGGTTAAATTTTAATATCAATATATATACATTTTATATATGAAAATCGATTAAAAAACCACGATAATATGGCTATGGGTTTTTAATTAAATTTCCATGTCAGCATTTCCACTTTTGGCTTTGGCAAAAATTATTTGAATTATCTTGATGATGGGTGATGCCAGTCCTCGAAACGTCGGGGAGAAAAAAATTACCTCTAAAGCGCTCTGTTTTATTTTAATTTAACTTAATTATAAAATAAAATTATTAAATTTATTTAGTGCCAAGTCGCTTCCTACCTTCCAGATTTTTTTTTTTTTTTTTTAAGGTCTTTTTCGGCATCTAAGGCCATTTAGACCCTACCTTCCAGATTCTAACACACTAATTGGCCTCAGATGCCGAAAAAGACCATAAACAAATTTTTAAAAATAACTCTTTTAAAGGCCCTTGACTTAGGCCTCAGACGTTAGCCTTGCCTCAGACGTAAAAAATTCCCAAATGTCAAGAATTGTTATCAAGATACCAATCAATTAAAATAAAAAGGAACGGGCTCAGATGTCGAAAAAGACCTTAAGGTGGTCTCGGGGTGATTTCACTTGCCACAATTTTGAGCTATCGACCTCAAATTTTTTTAAATTAAAGCTATTTAAAATATCTACAACTTATGAGCCCTTTTTTGATTTTCAAAAAAATTTTTTTTTAGATTAATCGCATTAAATAAAGATATTTTAAAAAAGGAGCTCTATAAGTTGTAGATAATTAAATTACTAATCATTGTGTTAAACACAATGATTAGTAATTTAATTATCTACAACTTATAGAGCTCCTTTTTTAAAATATCTTTTATTTAATGCGATTAATCTAAAAAAAAATTTTTTTTGAAAATCAAAAAAGGGCTTCTATAAGTTGTAGATATTTTAAATAGCTTTAATTTAAAAAAAATTTGAGGTCGATAGCTTCAAAATTGTGGCCGCTGGAAAGTCCCGAAATTAGCACCCCGAGACGCGCACCTTAAGCAAATTATTTAAAAAAGAAAATTCTCATATGTTTGAATACGACATTTTTTCCTTTTTTTTTTTACTTAAAACCCCTTATCTTCTTATTTTTAGCGATAAAAAGCCAAAAGAAAGTTAATAGAATTATAGTAAACATTTGTATTATTAAAAAAAACGTGTTTAAATTCATATTATGAGTATATTGTGATAAAAATAAAATTTGCATAAATCATTATTTTAACTATTAACTATTATGTAAAAACAATTTAATGTTTCTCATCACATCAATCAGTTTACTAAAATAAAAATTAATTTTAAATTGTCAAATTATGTTATTAGTTAAATTAGATTGTGTTGAATGGAAGGAGAGAGGGGAATGTACATGATAAAATCCTTTATTTCAAGGTCTTCTTATATTCATTCATTAATATCTCAATCAGAAAGAAAAAATAGGAATGGAAAGAGGATGCAGCCAAATAATAGAGCCTCTATTCAGTAACGAACACTCTTTATTAGGAACGTTTCGGCTGGGATCAACCCTGCCATCTTCAGCCTTCAAAGAGTTCATTCGACCTATAATGCAATCAACTTGTATTGTTAAACCATGACAACTCTATTTATATATGAAAAATATAAAAAAAAAAAAAATATAAATATACTCTTTGAAGGCTGAAGATGGCAGGGTTGATCCCAGCCGAAACGTTCCTAATAAAGAGTGTTCGTTACTGAATAGAGGCTCTATTATTTGGCTGCATCCTCTTTCCATTAAACATATCAGCTACAGCCACGTTCTATTATTCGAAAAAATAGGAAATGGCATGATTCTTTCTATCTGATGCTCAAGAATTGGTCATGGGAGGGAAGAGATTCAGCTTTTTGGGGTTGCTAACCCAAAAAAATCTATTTCAAAATTATTTATTTTAAAAGAAACCTTCGTTCGTGGACTCTCTATCTACCTGTGCAAATTACTCCAAGGCTATTTTCTCTTCCTTTGAAAATTTCCGTCTAAAAAATAATTTAATACTATTAAATTAAATAGAGAAACCATTTCTCAAACAATTCAGGATTCTTTTTTGATGAAAACGACCCAAATAAACATTTTTTTTTGTTTAATTTTTTTTTTTTACAAATTTTTTCTACCCAAGGTTTATCAATCACGACCCTTTAGGACAATATAAATTAGAGTAACAACAATTTCTATACCGAAATGAGAAAAAGTATGAATGTTTAAAAAAACAAAAAAACATCAACAATCGAATTTTTTTTTATATTTCCCTTTTCGGTTTCAAAGATCATATAAGGTATATTTATTTTAGATTATTAATATTGGTGGACACTGGGGTCTTTCAACATGCTTGTTTCTCTTGGCCACCAATCCAAGATTCACTCGGTTGAAAATTATATATTTCTTTCATCGAGCGCCCTTATTTTATTTTTATTTATTAATAGATTTAAATTTTAATATCAAAGTTCGCTAAAATTCATCCGGTTGAATTGAAACAGATATTTAATATGCTCTTTATTTATTTTTATTTTTTAAATCACAGAGATAAAAAAAATTCTCATACTCTAATTTTAACAAAAGGGTGAAACAACACAAAGTTCATAAAAATTCTGTTCTGACCCACATAGCACTGCAACAAAAAATCGGACATTTCGACGCCGCAGGGACGTTCTGCGATGTCCCAAAGTTGCAGCATCGTCCCTTCGACGTCCAAATGTCCGCTTTTTGGTTGCAGTGCTATGTGGGGATATTTACAAAACCGGTTTACTAATAAAAAGTAGTTAGTTGCCCAGGGGGATGAGCGCCTAAATTATCATAAATAAAAAAAAGGGGTGTCAAACTCAATAGAGGGCCACCTGTCAAACAAGTGTCAGGGGCGTACCGAGACAGTTGGGGACCTGGGGCGTCACTAGAAGAGGCGGCCTATATACATTTTGTACATCAGAGGTATATATTGAATTGTTTTTTTTTGGGGGGGGGGGAGGGGGGCGAACTCATTTTTAAATATCCCCCTCCTCTATACACAAAAATATTTTTAAAGTACCGTATATCTCTGAACCCCGAGGGCCTCGGGGCCTCTTAAAAACAAATTTTAAATACATTTTTGTTTTATAATTTCTCTGAACCCCGATGGTCCCGGGAACTTTCAAAGACAAATTTTAACCTCTCAAAGACAAATATTTGGGGGCCTATGCCGGCTCGGGGACTGGAGCGGACCCCCCCCCACCCTGCCCCCTCGGTACGCCTCTGACAAGTGTATCACAAAAGGTAGAATATTTTGTTCCTAAAACTGTGACATAAAGGATTACATATCAATTAGTCAGAGGTTTGCTTCCCGATCCGAGAGATGAATTTTTTCTATCACCTTCCTTTAATTTAGAAAAAAAATAACGAGGCCGGTCAGTTAAAAACTGAAAAATTTTATTTCTAACTTTGAAACCTTAAGAATCTAAAAAGTAAAAAGTAAAAAATATGACTAACCTACCAAACGCTTTGTTAACACGTTTTCAGTGAAATTTCGGGGTTTTTTTTTTTTTTTTTTTTTTGGAAAAGAGTTTTTTCAAAGCGTTTTACATAATTGATAATTGCGGAGTCCAAAAAAAATTTCAAGACGTATGCAGTCAAAAATATTTCTTTTATTATGCCGTTCCAGGCTTCAGAGCTTATTCTCGCCTCCGGCTCTGAAAAGTTAGCCTGGAAAGGCGTAATAAAAGAAATATTTTTGAGTGCATACGTCTTGAAACATTTTTTTGACTCCGCAATTATCTAGGCCATAGAGCCGGAGGCGAGAATAACCTCTGACAATGGCCTAGCCAGTGGCCGAAACGTCAGCCTGGAACGACATAATAAAAGAAATATTTTTGCCTGCATAATCATACTTCCAACTACAAATACATCATAATTGATAATGAAAATTCATAATTTGATTAATTTAAAAAAAGGAATCTAAATTTTGTCAAAAAATAAAATAGGCTATTTTCCGATAATTCGAAGAGACGGTCAGTTTTTGTCAAATTTTGATTTGACCTAGTATGTCTATGAGCTCGGTTTGGTTTAGTGGTCAATAAATTTTGTTTTAATTGAAATATTTTCCCTTTCTTAAATAATTATTGTAAGTGAACTGATTATCCTCTAGCGAAACGCTTTTGATTATTAAACCAACGTTAATTAACTCATTCAACGGAATTCGCAAAGATATTAATTAAATTATATTTCGAGGGCCATCTATCTTAGGCTTCATTACATCATGAAGAGTGTATAATTATATAATACGTTACATTTTTTTAATTTTTAGTTTAAAATTTTAGTAACCTAGGAATTTTTATTGTTTTCGGTTATAAGAAGGTGGGGATTGCGGTTAGGTTGTTATTGTATTTAAATTTGTATTGTATATGTCTAAGCATTTATTTATTTATTTAAAGTATTGAAAAATATATAATTCTTCTTCTTCTCATATTTATATGGCTTGGACAATAGGTGTTTGGCCAGCTTATATAAAAAATATATAATTGCTATTCTAAAAAAAAAAAAATATGCTTTTAATTCATAAAAAACATTTTATTTTAAATTAATTAAGCATATATTTATTACTATTTTTTGCAAAATTAAGGTCATTTTTTAATATACAGTATATGAATAGTTAGTTTTCTTTCTGGCTCCTGATCAATGAAGAAAATTTGGTACGATACCAGAAATATTTAGGACGGAAATTAAATGCAAATCCAAATTTTTTAAAATTAAATAAGTTCTTTCTCCTCCCTCCCAAATCTAAAAACTTGCTAAGTTATCATAAGAATCAAAAAGTTCAATATATCCTTTTGGGATTAACGTCATTTGAATTAAAGGATATAATTTATCATTAAACACGTACATATGCAAGTTTGTACACCGATAATTATTTGAATGAAATTAGATAAAAAAGTTATTTATTATTTCATTATCTTTTGATTTTTCATTATTTATTTATAAATTAATAATATTTGAAATCGAAGAAAAATAGCCACGAGACGAAAGTTGGGGAATTTCGAAATGAAATTTTACATAGAGTCCTCTCCCTAATGATATCCAAAAAAATAAAATTGAAAAATATATTGTAATTTAGTTTTTTTTTTTATATACAAATATTGTATTGAAATTTGTTAACCGCTGATATAGGGGAGAGCGGGGCTATTTCGTACAGTGAGGCTAAACCGTACAGTCTGTTTCTCGTCTATTTCTCAAGATATTGAGGTCTGATCGGAGCTGCAACCTAGCACCCCATCTAGCAAGCTGTAATGTTGAGAAAGTTCCACCGAGCGCATGGTGTACCTCGGATTATTGTGAAAAAACATGTTTTGGTGAATTTTCTTTTAATTTTGAGCCAGTTTAAAATAAGAGGTGACTGGAGAACTTTTACTTACAAACTAGTTTATATGAATTCATAAGCAACTACTCTTCTTCAGCTATCTTTTGATACCAAGTGATAACAAGTTAGGCTAAGAATTTTGAGGTTAGGACATAAAATCGCCACAAGCTACATGATGGGGCTAAACCGTACAGAAACGTTAGAGAGAAAAAAATCAAACATCGAGAAGAAGATTGTAAAAAGTAAAGCTCGAGTGAACTCTAAACCAAAGAACACAAGTTTCAAGACAAGGGGTTCTGTAAAATCAAGTAGCCGAAGAAAAATTAGGTTTGAAGATGATTCGTCATCAGAAGACACTGGTTCAGGTGCTGTATGTGCGCAGGGTGGGTGGGTCCATTCGGCTTGCAGTGCTGCAGAGCCTGCTGATAAATTCGTTTCTGATTCTTGTTTAAACAAATAAATTTAAAATTAATTAATTAATTTATTTTTTTCATTTCTTTTATCCTTTCATGTTATTTTCTTAGTTGTACGATATAGCCCCTCCCGTTGTACGGAATAGCCCCAACCTCCGGGGCTAATCCGTACAAAGACACATTTTTTTTGAAATTAATTAAAAATACTTATCAGTGGCATAATGTCAATTTCTTTGTTTGTAGTGGGTAGCTAATGAACTAAATTACATGTTGTTTATTTTCTCATAATTTTAACTCAAAATTCTCTCCAGCTACAACTATTCTCCCTTAAGTGTACGGCATAGCCCCGCTCTCCCCTAATCACTCTGATCTTCCAAAATCTACCCTCACCCCTTCACCGAAAAGTTTTCTGCCATAGTTAATGAAAAATAAAATACTCATATAGGGGTCAAAAATTTTGAAAAATTTTAAATTTTCCTATTTAAATTCATTTCTCAAGCGATGAAATTTTTTTTTAAATCTATCAATTAATTTAGAAATATTGTAACTGGACTAAATTGTCCGACTTAGTTGGCGAAAAAGATCAAACTATCAAATCTAATTAATTGCTAATTGTTATTTAAATCTCACAAATGTCGAAAAAGAAAAAAAGCGGTGGTTTTTTTTTATATGATCCATATTTGAAATAATTATTGTAAATATCAAATCAGATCCAGGGGGAAGGAGAAGGGGACTGCGAAACTAGTTATTAGGCCTATCATAATAGGTTACTGTAATCTATAAAAATTCAAATTACTTATTAATAAACTCTATTTGATGAGGTCTAAATGGCCTTATGCACCGAAAAAGACCTTAAAATAATTAAAAAAAAAAATGCTTTTAAATTATCTCACGGATCAATAAAGATCCCAGAGAATAAACTCTTAGTTAACTCCAAAATACAGTAAAATATGGTATTTTGTTTATAAAGTCTATTCTAGTTATACTATTGATCTTATTATAAACCCCTCATTACATCAATCACAAGAATTGTCTTTTAAAAATAGTATTAAAAAAAATAAGCTCGAGACGCAACTTGTTCTTGTTTCTGCCCTGAGGTCGTTGGTCTCCTATTCCTGATTCTCTGCCAAGGATTGATTCACTCATTTTTTTATTTATTGATCAATCTCTTTGGAAAAAAATAAAGAAATTGCTTATGGCTACATATGTATTTTAACTTGTAAAATATTCCAGTGACCCAGGATAAGGTAGTCCGCCCATCGTGAAATCGTGGAGGTCCTGGTTCATCTCCAGGGGGCGCAATTTTTGCCCAATCAAGCAAAAACTCATCTCACAAATTTGCTATCTTAAAAAATTATTAAGAGACTTTTCTGCAACAATTGATAATTAGAGTTTTATTTCGCAATTTCGGTTCTAAAGAGTAGGGTTCGTATCCCGTAGAGAACCTCCCTGTAATCGTGATGTGTAATGGGACAATTAGAACGTCGATCGTTTTTAATATTGAATATAGTCAGGAGTTGATTTAGGATTTTTCTTATCCTCTGATCATTTGAGGCTCAAAAGACCCTTAAGAGCGTCTTTAAATTTAATAAAATCCTTTATTCAAGCATTTTTTTTATATAAATAAATAACTCTAAACTTTATTTATTTTTAGATTAGGTTAATTATTTATGTAACTGATAAAAAAAGTAAACTAAATTGATTTCTAATAATTTAAACATGATAAAAAATTTAAAATAATCTTATACTGTTATCATACATTGAAGGGATGGAGAAAGCACCCAAATTGGAATGCTCGAGGTTCAATAAGACACCCAAAATAAGACGTTTCGGCTTTAATTTATTTGGCCATCTTCAGTTGTTGGAAATTATACACATATTTCAATGCGATTGAGCCAGGATTTGTCAATAATAAAATTTATTTGCTTCATACAAAATTATATCGTTCATGCCTGATTCATCTCTGATCTTGGGCGCAGGAAAATCTCTAAATTTCTTTCGTTTTTTCCCCCTGACTTTTCTTTCATTGTTAACCATTTTACACTTATTGTATATTTTGAATGAATTAAATTTTCGCACAATTGAATCACTAGAAAAGAAAAACAAGTAAATTTGCCAGCATCGGAATCTTATTTAATTGCGTGTTGGGACGATCAGGGCAGACTTCATGCCAACAACACCGCGGTTTAAATAAACTTCATCTTTTAGCTGCGTAACCTTTTTTTTCGTATTTATTATTTACCACCTACGTATATCTTATTTAAAGTGTTTTGCTTGATACGTTTTGTTTTTCACATTCTAAATTGAAAATTTCGGTTAAGTTGATAAATTATTAGAGACATTTTGACGGATGTAATTAAAATTTGATGAATATTTAAGAAAAAATAAAAAAAAGATTTGAGAATAATAAAGTATGGGCAAATGTGGAATTATTGAAAGGTTCGAGCTCTTTTTTTAACCAAGCTGTTTATTTTTCTAATGAAAATCAGAGTCTAAAAAAATCTGGTGTTACAGGTCCCACAGTACAGCACACTTTTTTTGAATTTTAATAAAAATATTTAGTGTAAATTTTGGAAAAAATTGAAAAAAAAAAAAAAAAATACATCAGTAAACTGTAGTCTAGTACTCTGTCCGATTTTATTTAGAAAGCTTATTTTTAGGGGACAGTAAATAATTTAAAATGAAATTTCAACTTCGTAGTGCAATTCCTTCTTGCTTTTTTATTTTAAGAGACAGACTATTTTGCCAGACCCTCTTCTTTTAGACTGAAAACGTGTATTTCCATCAAATTATAGATCGAATTTTTAAAATGAATGAATCAATATTTTCTATATTTTATACGAGAAAGTACTAGCTTAAGCTATGTTTTTTCAGCTCTGATCCCCAGTGAAACCGAATAGGGTAGGGATTTTCTCCCTATATAAATAGTAATTACGTTTGGGGGCAAGGGATAGACTTGGATACTATTTTGACGGACTTTACTTTGATAGTATTTTGAGTTGATAGACTTTTGAGTATTAACTACCGATTTACTAGTCTTGTGTGTGAAATTGTGCCTGACAAATGCTGATCCTCATCTGGCTAATCGCTTGAACTGGAGACGCAAGCTGGAGCTCAACAAGAGGACAGGATCCTGTTTTCGGCATCTTAGGCGGTACACATTATTTACAAACGATATATTAGGAGGTCCAGGCACATTTATTTATGCAATTTGGTATCCAAATGATTTAAATATATTCATCGGACTGCCTGGGATCCGAACTCTTAGCTTTCAGACTATCATTATTGACATTTGTCAATCGCCACGCGGGGGGGGGGGGGATATTATCATATAAATAAAGAGATGACAAAAGAATTTCTTACATTGTTAGAGACTCTCCTTAAATATTTGCTACTAAATCGAACGTATGCATGTTTGGATGCATATTAGAAAAGTTGCAGGCGGAATATTTAAAATTATTAATATCTGTATATTCGACCGTAAAAATAATAAATATTTCATTTAAAAGCAGCCGAGAGGGCAAATAAAAATGTATTGTCGGAAACTACCGTAGGCCTATATACCTGTTATATATTGACACAAAAAATATGTGACCAGTCACACCAGATAGGACCACCGAAGGTTTCGGGGGACGTGCTTCAGGCTGTTTTTTAGGGACACCCATCGGATTTTTTTTGTTAAAAGCATCGATCTTGGTGGCTGTTATACTAACTCCTTGCTAAACCCCAGCAATAATTTTCTAATAATAATAAAAATCCATTTCCTACCATATCCTCATTAATCGATAATGAATTTAATAATGAAAAATTCTTAAAAGCTATTTAATATTAATTGTTTTCTAAATTAAATTTTTAAATTTTTTCATCCTTTTTCTGTTTAGGGAGGGAGTTTAATAGATAATTTTTTTGTTGTAGGCCTAAGCTAGACTCAAGAATCCTCGAAACTTTCAATAATTATGAGCTAATTAAGACATTCATGAAGTTTATTTCATATTAAAAATATGAGCTATTTTTTCGACCAGAAATCAATTGAAACTTAACTAGTAAATCAAAAAAGTGTTAAATTTTGAAAATTCTATTAACTTTTTAAATACATTTCAAATTCGCAAAATATTTCATCTATTAAATAAATGAGAAATTTTGGAAAATCAATTTACCTCCCTCTGAATGTAAGTAGTAAGTAATAAAAGAGACTAGCCGTCTGGCGTTTTGCTGTCTGCCAGCAGTCGGCTGCCGGTTCTCGGCGCAACGGAGCCGGTTATTGATTGGCGGCGATGTTCACCCCCCGGGGTGGGGAGGACCACCTTATTTGACTCCTTCCTGTGTTTTGGCCCCTCCTGTTTAAATTATATATTGAATACTCTCGCTTTTATTGCACCGAGACAACAATTAATTATTTGTATATGTTTAGTTTAATGGTTTCATTCCTGACGAATTATTATCTATGTAGTTACTACTTGTTACAATTATAACATGTGCGTGACCTATACCTGAAGGTCACCTCAATTCCCTATCTACAATTTTTTTTTTATATCAATTTCCAATTCTATATAAGCTTATTACTGAGATTAAGAATGATAGTTCTCAATCAATCAATATTTTTTGCCCCTGAGAATATTGAATAATTCAAGAAAAAGAAATAATAATCTTCCACAATTAATGTAATTTAAAATAATTTTCAACTTAAAAAAAATAATTTAAGAAGAAATTTGTTTTTTTCCCTTTTATTTATGTTCTTCTGAAATTGGTCCAACTAGGTCGAAACTTTAGACAAAAAAAAAAATACAAATTATAAATAACAGTCTTGAATTTTCTTGTTCCATTGAGGAAAATTCTTATTAAAAATCATTAATAAAATTAAATAATAAGACATTTTATTTTATGACAGATTTGCTGGTTCATCTTCAGTCAAATTCATATTTGGACGATGTTATGCATGAAGGAACCAAGCGCCATTATGATCGAAATTGAGATAAGACCGCCATCTTGTAGGGAAATAGAAGATTTACTTATTTATTTAAATCGCAACTTTATTACTCTGTTTACTTTTTTTGTATAAAAAAAGAAAAAAAGTAATTATATTGGGTTTGTTTACAATTGTGCAAATGAAATGGCCTTGTCAGATTTAAGGCATAGTCCAATTATATTTATGCCCAAAGATGGTCACTAATAGATATTACATAGAATGCACTTTCCCAAACCACAAATGAATTTTGCAATTATCTTGCATTAGATTTATTATACAGTATTTCCCTGTCTTTGGAATTTTTTTAAGTAGCCTCTCATACACAATATTCATTTTTTTACAGATCATGCGCCGAATGCGACAGCTGTTCGGCAATAGAGCCTTCGAGCTTATGATGCGTGCGACAGCTTATGGTCACTTCGTGGCAGGCGAGAATGAAAAAGAAATTAGACCCAAGATTAAGAGGCTCCTATCCTTTGGAGTCAAGCCCATTCTTGACTACAGCGTTGAAGAGGACCTCTCTGAAGAAGAGGCCCAGAAACGTGAAGTCGAGTGAGTTTTTAAATTATCTTTCAAATAGATATACCTTTTTATTTTACATTTTGTACTTTTTTTAATTTTGGTTTCCAATCATAGTCTAGTATTTCGTGTCGATTTCTTAAAATACTTCTTCTAAATGTCTTTTTATTTCTAAATTGTATGTTATCTGTTTGGATATAACTCTTACTTTTTGCCCCCTCCCTTCCCGTGGAAGTAGCTTCATTTGTAATAAATGTTTGTTTTTTTCATTATTAAGGTGGGTCTAGAAAAATTTTAAAACCTCTTTCTGGGCCGCGGTCAAAAAGTTTGGGAAACGCTGATCTTTCTTTAACAGTTCTCGATATTGAGCCCCTAAAATACCCAAATATACAGTAGTTCAGAAATAAAATCATTTATTTCAAATATTCAAATTTGATGATAACCGTTTTATGTCTATATTTAATTAAATTAATTAGAATCTGCCTTCGGACTTAGGAGTAGTGGTTAGCGTGCTGGCATTCTGTACCACGGATCGTGGGTTCGCATCCCGCCTCATGCGACAAAAATTTATTTCGATTTTATAGGCTACTAATAAATTGAAACAAATAGACCCGGGGTCTAAATGGCCTCCGTTGCCGAAAAAGACCTTAAATAAATTAAAAAAAAAAAAAAATTAGAATCTAATTTTAGAGTAGAAATCACTAACCCTTAGATTATGAAACAAGTGGTTTGTCTCTCCTCTAAGGACTTGCATATAATAAAAATATAATAGGCCATCAGGAAGCCTCCCCTTATAAGTTTATTATAATAGTAGTGATATTTACGGTATAACTACAATTATTCAATTTAAAATTTCGCGGCCACCGGCGTTTCCATCCTCTTTCGTTGTTAAACCAAATTGCGCATGCGCAATCATATTTCTAGAGTAAAAGGAGTAAAAGTCAACCTCTTTCCGACATTACCGTTTATCTTGAATACAACTTCGATATTTTCTTTATTTAATATTCGGAATTGAATTTAAAAAACTTTTAATCTTTTTCGGTGTTAATAAGGTTAATTTTTTTCATTAACCTTATTAAAAGATCCTTTTTTGAATATATCAGATTGATAATGAAAATGTGAAAATGTTTGAAAAAAAAAATGTTTTAAAATAGAAAAAGGTAATTGAAATCTTAAATAAAAACACATTTCATAATTAAGTCAATTTAATTTAAATATGGTTTGATCTCCATGCTGTTAAGTAAATGCCATTTTTCCATAAAATAGGTAGGCTACAAAATCAAATTTCAACCAAGGGAAATTGGTTAAATGATTATAAAACTGGACATGAGTTAAATATTTCACACACCTCTTGCATTTATATATTATATTATATATATATACTGGTATATCGAATAGATATTCCAATTTTAAAATATTTCTCAAGTTACTGTCTTTTGCAATGAAAATTTTCAAAGAACCTGTTCAGAGGAATTTATTGACTTCTTTTTTATTTCTTAAAAATTAATTTATTAGATACCATTAAAAAGTTAAAAAATATTTTAATAATTCTAATTATTTTACATACCCATTTCACTAAAAAATCTAACTTAAAATGAAAGGAATCATTTTGTGCTTATCAAAGTATTTTCACAATGTCACAGTATAAAACAATTTGGCATAAATATTATTACAATAATTAAATAATATATTTCATAATCTGTAACTGTAACCTGTAATTTCATAACTGATGTATTTTAATGTTTTCTTTTTACTTTTTAGGGCTAGCGTCTCTGAAGCCGGCGACGAGGCTACAGATGATAAAAATCTGAAGAAATACCATGTGGACAAAAAGTTTGCCGATCGACGTTATAAAGTGCAAAGTGCTAGAACCTATTTTTATTTAAACGAAGCTACTTGCGAACGAAATATGGAAACTTTTCAAGAATGTGTTCGGGCTGTCAGTGGTAAGTTTTATAAAATAATTAATGATAGAAAATTTTTGTTTTTATCTAACTATAAGACCGAATAGATCTTGACTGACTCGTCCAACTCTTTTATTTATACACCCTCACTAAATCATAAACAATATTTATATAAATTTAAGAAAAGTATTTATTTAGGTCATAGTTTATTTATATACTCAATTTCTTACTTCAATTTCATATTTTTTCAACTTTCTTTCATAACACTTTAACTAATTAACTAATATGAATTTAGAATATTATTACATCAAACCTACTCATTTTCAAATTCATTATACATCTCATTAGTATATTTATATGTCAAACTAATTTTTTTGATCTTTTTAATAAGATCCTTATAGAATTAATACAAATAATTGGACAAATCAACATTATTGTCATTTAAATGAATATGGAAAAATAAGAAAATTTAATATTATGAAAATAAGAAAAGAACCAAAATTTGACTGAGTAAGAAAAGATAAATATTTTTGCCATAGCCACTGCTTTTGGTTTATTTTAAAAAAAAAATTTATTTCAGCAATTACTTTGTCTTTAAATTAAAACAAAATAAAAAACAGATTTGAACGCGAGTAAAGAAAAACAGACAAAATGAAAATAAATATAAATAAATATAAGAGGTTAGTTTTTTCAAAATATTACTTTTTCAATAAATCATTTAATTCCATTTGGACTAGATACTAATAAGCACACCCCTTTTTTCAGTTTCAATGCATTCTCCAAAGGAACTGAAAGGAATTTAAATCAATTAAAAGCCATAAAAATAAGCTAAATAAAAATACATTTGTATAATAATTACTTAAGTTTGATTTAATGAAAATTAAATATGTTTAAATATCAAATATCAATCAATCAATTAAATATGTTTGAATTTCTATCAAATATTGAAACTCAAATGTATTGTAACTAATAATAGTAACAGATTTTAAGATCTTAAAGGATTTTTTCTTTTTTAAATAATCTTCTCCCAGCATAATCCTTTTATCTATTTGATAGGCCATATTCAGGGCCGCAGACAGGGGGGCGGGGGCTATATCCCCGGGGCCCGGCCCTTTGCGCTCCAACCTTAAAATTCTAATTTTGATAGTTAAAATTTCAATTAAAAAAATCATTTTCTTGAATTTTTTTCCTGAAGGGGCCCGGCCCTTTGAGCTCAAAACTTGCCTTTTTTCCTGAGGATGCCCGGCCCTTTAAGCTCAAATCTCAAAATTTCAATAAAGAAAATCATTTTTTGCAGATTTTTTCCTGTGGGGGCCCGGGCACGGGCCCTTTAAGCTCTAAGCAAGTAATATTTTTCACGTCTCAGGATAGCTAAAAACGCAGATTTCAGTGTCTAATTTTCAAAAAATTTTCCATACCCCACCCCGGAAGTCGTCTGTCCGGGTTTGGCCTCAATAAATGATGGTAACCCTTGTTTAGAAAATTTTGAAAAATTTTTAAATAACTTTTTTATTTAAATAAATATTGTAAGCTAAGCTTTATGTATAACTGTTTTAAAAATTGTGTAAAAAATTTTTGGCATGAAGGCCACAATAGCCTTTTACATACCTAAAAATCTTAATGGGTGAGGGGGGCGTTTTTTAGCCCCGGGCCCCAAGTTGTCTGCCCCTGCCTATTCATATTTGCATATTATTTTCTTTCTCTTTCATTATTCTGAATTTTTCTCAAATTATATTTTTCATGAAAAAACATATATCATTTGATTTTTATTATTATCACTCTTTCCCCCCTCACAAATTCTATTTCTAATTATTTTTTTTAAATAAAAAAATTAATTAATTTATTTAAAAATTTCCAATGATATTTTTTTTTTTTTTATTTTTACACCCCCCCCCCCCCCCCCCCATTTTTTTTTTTTAACTATGATTATCTATTTCAAATGTCATTGTTGTGATCGAAAATTTTGAGGTCAAAATGTTTATTGTGATAAACAGGTCTAGTTAAAATAGGATTTAAACAAATTTACAAAATATGTTTATGATTGATTTTTAAAATTTTTCAAATTCTTTTAAACTGTTTTTGTAAATGTTTAATTATTAAAATAATCCTTCCTATTATTATATCAAAACAACCATTTTAAAATTAGTTCATGCCCCCGGGTGTGGCATATTAGGTAGCGTGCCTCCCTCCTATGCCAAACGTCGCGGGTTCGGACCCAGGCAGTCCGATGATTTTATTTAAGCCATTTGGATACCAGATGGCTTAAATAGAAATACCTGAACCCACAATAGATAATATATAATACAACGGTTATCGTCTAAAGTCTTAAATGGCCTAAGTTCCCGAAAAGACTGTGTGAATGTTTGTGTGAATGTGAGTGTGAATGAGAAAAAAAGTGTGAATGTTTAAAAAAAAAAAAAAAAAAAAAAAAGTTCATTATTTTAAAAACCAAATAAAAATAATTTTGCCCTCGGGCCGTGGTGTAGTGGCTAGCGTGCTGGACTTCTTTAACAACTGGGTCGCGGGTACGGATCCCAGGCAGTCCGATGATTTTATTTAAGCCATTTGGATACCAAATAGCTTAAATAAATATGCCTCGACCCCCAATAGATATATTCATAAATAACGGTTATCGTAAAAAGTCTTATATGGCCTAAGTTGCCGAAAACTGTGTGTATGTGTGTGTGTGTGGGAAAAAAGTGTTAAAAAAAAAAAAATTTAACAGTAAAAGATATTGACAAATTTCAAAAAATATTATTATGGTGTATCAATAATCTAGTAATTAAAAGGGAAATGAAGCAGATTCACCTTGAGTTTTTCAAAATCACATTCCATTTGGAATTTTTTCTTTAAAAAATTTAGATAAAAAAATTTTAAAACTCTGATAAATTGCAAAATTAAAATATTAATCCACTAAGCTCCCTTTTTTTTGCTGCACAGTTAGATTTCTTCTTGATGCTGACTAAAAATGAAATTTGATTTTTCTCAGCAGAATGTATGATGTAGATCAAAACACAAATTGGCTCAACCTTCAACTCACTTCCAAGTTAACCATACTATAATTTAAAAAAAAATGAACATTTTATTTAAAATTTTCTGATTTTCCCCAATTATTTTTCATCTAAAACCCACCTTCAGTATTGCCGACTCAAAATACCGTTTCTTCTAGTAGCCTTAAAGTGGGGAAGCTACTCGTGAACGATTTGGTTTCTTTTTATATAAACAAATTCTAAATATATGCACTGGAATCATATAGCGAGAGGGTTTGTTAGTATTCTTGTACAGTGAGGGTCAATATTAAGTCCCACCCATGCGTTTTATACTTGTGATTATTTCATTGTTTTTATTGGAAATTTTCTAGGTTTGAACCATGAAAGTTTCCATTACAAAATATATACCGGTACTATTTTTTAAAAACAATGAAATAATCAAAAGTAGAAAAGGCATGGATGGGACTTAATACTGTCCCTCACTGTATCTTCTAAGTCTATTATATTAATTTTAACATTTAATCAGGTCTAATCTCTAAAAATAGAAGTTAAAATTTAACATCAACAAATGGGTGTTAAAAAGTAAAGTAATAACATCAGCGTTAAAAAATCCTATTCTCTAAACCAAGTTTTAACAGCGACGTTAATAGCCTTGGACGTTAACATTTTATTTTTTAGCACCAGGTGTTAACTATTCATATGAAGATAGCTGTTTTCTGCTTGTTCGTGTTTTTAGACCCCTCGATAACCTCTCCCGTATGCGCATCTGACACACCAGCGTTAAAAAATGCAATTCTCTAAACAAAGTTTTAATAGGCGGCCCTTTTCCAGGTTGAAAAATTTTGGCGACCTCTTTGATACATAGACAGACAAAAAGTTACTAAATTAAAAGACTTTTCTTTAATAGAAAATCTTATAGATTTAACTGCTGACGGAATGCTTAAAATGGAATTTCATTCGCAAAGTGCTGACTTGTTTTGGATGAAAACAAAACAAGAATATCCAGAGCTGGCAAGGGAAGCTTTAAAATTATTAGTGCCATTCGCCACTTCCTAGCTATGTGAACTGATGTTCTCTTCAATGGTGGACATTAAAACTAAAAAGAGAAATAGACTTCAGTTAGAAAATTATTTGATTGTTAATATTTCAAAAATAGTTTCACGATTTGACAAATTTAATAATAAACAAACCCATCCTTCTCACTGAAAGTGTTTTTATTGTAGTGTAGAACTTTGCTTTTTCTCTTTTGCCGGCTATCGGCGAGAGGTCGCGACCCACAGTTTGAAAAATACTGGCTTAGAGAATAGACCTGAATATCAATTGGACGGTTATACCTAAAGTTTATACATAAAGGAACCAAGCGCCATTATGATCGAAATTGAGTTAAGACCGCTATAATGTAGGGAAAAAGATCTAACTCTTTATTTAAATCACAACATTATTACTCTGCCGACATGCAACGCTATGCAATTAAAAGAATTTGTATTCCCTCATATATAAATTTACCCCTTGTTTGTCTCTGTCTCCCCAGAAATAAATTGAATTAACTATCACTTCCGATAATTTTTTTTTGATACCTATATTATGTCATATTATCAATATTAGAACTAGAAAATAAACACTACTTCAACCAGACATTGACCTTGAAATGCCAAACAATTCTTTGGACCACTCCAATCATTATACTAGTAATTACCTGACCTTTCCATCAAATTATACCTTGTCTCATGCTCCTACAAATTCTTTTTCCTTGTAACTCTTATCTAAATTATTAATTTAATTCATGATAGGATTATCACAGTCAATACACCGACAGATTATATCCGTTCATGTGCCGCATTTTCCTTATCATATTACTCTTACTTCCGGACATTCACGTTTTTTTTCTGCAATATTTACATTTGGTATGACGCACAAACATTTTGAAAATTAATCCTCGTGTTGAAATAAAGTTATATTGCAACAATGATTATAATCTTAATAATTCAATTCTCACTAATACTGTATATTGCAATATTACTAAATCAATTAATTTATTCTATTAACTTTTTAGCTTCTTTTTTCTTGTATTTTTTTAATTGAAGACAACTTTGTATAGGACCTTCTCCAAAAAAAAAGGAATATTTGATCTATGAGCCAAACTTATTCATATAAGCTTAGTAGTTATATATTTGTCATTAGATTAGAAAAAGAGAGAACGTCTTCTAAGTGGAGATTTTTATTCGATAGAAGCTCTCCTTTTGGCTGACATCCTCTCTTCCTGTCTATCATTCCAATTGTTGAACAGCCACTTCTCTTATTAACATATATTTGTCATATTTTATACACTTGGCTTGGTCTTTTTGCCACTTTTTTCGGAGCGAAATGTAATACCCGGCAAAAGTGGCCCACCCACATGGACATTACAGATATAAATTTTTTTTCAAATCAGACAATATCTTCTGTGAGAATATTTAGTGTTACCTCAAAGTTTTGAAATTTCGACCGAAAATTCCAAAATTGTTATTAAGTTTAGTTGGGTTATAAAGCGACCCTATTTTTGGATAACGAGATGTTACATGCGAATGAAACTGACAATCTAGCCTCAAAATGTCAGTTATATCCCCCTGGAAGGGCCAGAGATTCCTCCTCTGGGTGCTTAATTATACTGAATTTTCACCGTTTTCGGCCCCAGAGAAGGCCAGAGGATACATCTCTGGCCCTTCCTGGGTCATAACTGCCATTTTGAGGCTAGAATGCCCAAGCAACATCTCGTTATCCAAAAATATGGTCGCTTTATAACCCAACTAAAAACTTAATGACAAGTTTTGGATTTTTTGTCGAAATTTCAAAAATCTGAGGTAAAAATTATCTCAGAAGATATTGTTCGATTTGAAAAAAACATTTATATCTGTAATGTCCATGTGGGTGGGCCACTTTTGCCGGGCATTACATTTCGCTCCGAAAAAAGTGGCAAAAAGACCCACCCTATTTGTTTATATATAATTTCATGTTGGTATTAAAATTGTTTGATTCTTGCCATATTTTTGTTTTTGGGAAAATCCAACCTCTCTTGGACCCACATTATTTATAGCAATTATAGTATGTAAAATATACGTTTTTTTATACTTTTTTTTTTTTTTTTAACTTCCACTTTTTTCTCATTTCCTCACCTCCACACACACATTCATACATCTTTTCGGCAACTCAGGCCATATAAGACTTTTTACGATATCCGTTATTAATAAATATACATATATGGGGTCCAGGCATTCTTATTTAACCATTTGGTATCCAATTGGCTTAAATAAAATCATCGGACTCCTGGGGTCCGAACCCGCGACGTTTGGTATATGAGGTTAGCACGCTAACCTCTACGCCATGCCCCGAGGCTTTTTTATACTTATACGCGGCAATTCCTGTTTACCAACTATAGGCCTAATCAAAATCCCATGAATTAAGATTCCTTAAATGAACTAGGAACTCGTAACAATTCTGTTATCTAACCATTTAATGATTTAAATATATTTTCTCTGACTAACTTGGGATCTAGTAAAGCTGGTCATTTCCACCGTCTTTCCATATTTCTTAGAGTATTCAATACATATACGGTAGATCTATTAGTCTTATAGTTAATGTGAAAGATTAGTAATTTCCATTCATTGATTGAACTACGTATCACTAACTGGAATCGCTTCATCATCGCATCTTCCTTTTAGGTAATGATTACGTATTGTTCCTGAAGGTTAGCCTGGACCTTGACCTGAGTTCTAGAGTTCAGACTGTGTGCCTGCCTCTTGGAACAACCTCCGCCTCTCTTGATATTCGTCCCCTTTTTTTGCTCTTTTAAATTGAGCATCTCACTCACACATACACGTGGACGCATTCTATTTCTAAACCGTCATTCTCGTTTTGCATGACATGTGCGGTGATTCATTCTCATAAACAGAGTGAGAGGAGTTGAAAAAAAAAACAGTTTGATAAAACTTTTGATTTGTTTAAAAGCATAATTTTTTAAATTAATTGGGTCTGCCCAAGTTCACAAAAGATTTTTAGATATTCGTCTGGGTACATATGAACAGGGCTGTTTTTAAAAGTTTTTAAACTATTTAGTTGAAAATGATGTCTTCATTACTAAAGTATTGTAATATCTTGACTTTTTGCCTTATCGACTATCGAATCCAACATTATATCTTTTTTTAAATAAAATTTTCATTCCCATTCATACTCACATTCACACACATATACACACAGTCTTTTCGGCAACTTGGGCCATTTGAGACTTTTTACGATACCCGTTATTTGTAAATTTATCTATTGGGGGTCCAGGCATTCTTATTTAAGCCAGTTAGTATCCAAATGGCTTAAATAAAATCATCGGACTGCCTGGGATCCGAACTCTCGACCCTTGGTATACAAGGCAGGCGCGGTACTAACTACACCAAGCCCGAAGACTTGATTTGTAATAATTTCTTTAGATAAAGTTGTGTTATATAATGGCCCTTTGAACTAATTGTTCCTCCCTTCCACATTGTTTCAATTTAATGAATAGATCAAGGGCTTAAAATCTCGACGAACAAACTCCTCACCTTCATCTGTTCACGCATCAAAACGCTTCCTACTAACTCTATTGTAAATTTTTTTTTTTTTTTTTTAACTAAACTTGAATATAAATTAAGCGCATTAAATGAATTCCCAAGTGTTATTTATCATCAATACTATTCAATTTGTAGATTTTTACGGCTAGAAATATTTCCCTTTTGTTTATTATGATAACAAAGATAAATTCCTCCCTTTTGTAAAAAAAAATAAACTCTAGAAGATTAATGATATTAAAAAATTCATTTAATTTAAACAAAATTTTTAGTATAAATAATTTTATGTTGATTAGCTATTAGATAAATTTAGTACATGTACTTGCAGCCCTCGGACCTTGGTGAAGCATGCTGGTCATTTGGGGCCCCCCAGCCCTGGACGGGGTCTACATGACCCTAGAAAAAGACTTTAAATAAAAAAAAAAAGGACTTGCACTAGATCTTAATCAAACAAATTCATTAGTAAGTTGCTCTTTTCGGTTGCATCTTTCAGAAATTAAATATGAACTAATTTTAATTCTTCATTGTGGTTATTGACCCATTTTTGCTTATATTTACTTATTGATACTCATTTTTTTATCCTGTAAATTACCTATTTACCAGAAGAATTTCAACTCTAATCCATCAAATGAACAGTAGTCTCATCATGAAGTGTAGTAATTATTTAAAAAAATGAAACCTCTCATAAATTAAATCATTTATTATTCATTAATTTAAATATTTTTTTTTAGGGTACAATTTTTAATTATTTATTTGATAAAGTAAATATGATTACGTATGTTTTCATGTTTTGTAGGGAGATCTTTGCTTAGCTCTACTGAATTGATCCAGGGTTATTGATTTAGTTGAGTTTAGCTGTGTCATGGATACGAATCCAAATAGAGGAGTTCTTTCATTCTCGCAACCCTCTTCTTTTAAATTCATACCCATCATCTTTTCTTATTAAAACAAAGGGCTTGAATTTATTATGTTGGTTTAGAAACGAAGGGAAACCCTGCGTTCCCAACTAGAATGAGCTATCACGTGGGAATTTATTTTAAAAACGTATTCAGGTCATTCCGTCAGATTACACCAACACACCAACAAAACCAGCTAATACACGTGCATCTTTTAGAATTTGGCTTAAATTCAAAAACTATTTTCATACATTAGAAAAAATGGTATTTATTTCGCTCTGATTGTCTTTAGATAATAGTAAAAGTGAAGTAACTTTGGACGGCTACTAAATAAAATCTTTTATTTTAAATTATTATAAATTCCAAGATATTAAATTTATTTCTAAAAAAAAAAATTAATAAACAATTTTTATACAGTATTTAATAAAAAAAAAGGGTGGGTGGAAGACAGTGAAATAGATAAAGGAATTTTAAGGAATGACTATTTTCAGTCCCCATTATTTTCAATTATCATAAATATTGCAAATTTCATAATTTGAGTCCAAAATAGTATTTCATATGGATTCCCCTATATATTTGATAAAAAATCGGCATAAAGTATCAAGCATTATTTTTAATTTTTCATTTATTTTATTTTTACAGGTGTTACTGACTTTAAAAAAGCTAATATGAAATTTTTATCATGGATCTCCAAAATTCTTCCCTTCGAAATGACCGATTCTCTGAAGATTTCATTTTGAATCTTTGAATGGAGTGTGGCTTTTTTCATTGGAAAATTTCTCTGATTAGTACTGTATTATCTATCAGAGTGAATAATATTTTGGGCAAAAATTAGATTTCTTGAGTTGAATAGCCTTAGATATTTAATTAGAATAATGGGAGGGGAGCCTTCCCGGGAACATTAACCAGGTGAAATAAAAAACTTTTATATTTTGTTGCTGACTTTTTGAGTGCTCATCCTCATGGCAAACAAAATTTTCAGAGTTTAGCAGAGGTGGTGAGTTCCTGAATTTTAATTTTATGTTTAAACATAACCGCCCTACCTATATTAAACTGACAATTTTACAAGCCCTCGAAACGTCGGCAACAAAATATAAAGCTTTTTTTAGTTCACCTGACTGCTCTTCCCGGGAAGGTTCCCGTCCCATTCTTCTAAGCAATAAGTGAAATTTTCCCCATTCCTGAGTGCAATTTGTTTGAATTTTTTTATTAATTACTTTTTTATTTTTAAATTTATCAGGAAAAGAGTGAATAATATCATAAAACAATCTCCTCCGGCCTTTTAGGAATGTAAATATTTTCCTCACTTGTTCCAAATTTCTTTTCGGGTTCAACACCTTGCGTATCTCCAAAATTGATCTTAGGAATTCTGCTAACCAAAATTAAAAATATTGTTTCTTTATGTTTTTATTTTTACTAGAGATGAATTTAGAGCGAAAAGTTCCATATAAGTGCTTGAAGTCTTTCCTCAAAACCAAACTTAACTTCTAACCGTGTCTAATTATTGGCATGTCAGTTTTTTTTTTTTATACTTTTTTCCTTCATCCTATTTATATCTCTACCTTCATCTATTTCTTGTTGAGTATGGTCCGTTTTCTCTATTATTTTACATATTTCATTTGTCAAAACGAAGAATTTCTTAAAATTATAATTAATTTAATAAAATCTTTATACGGTATATTGAATATATATATATATATATAATATATATATATATATATATATATTTCTTTAAATATGTATATATACAGTATATAACTTATAATACTGTGTATATCTTTAAATATATAAATTAATATTCAAAAAGAAGTTAGGAGCAGAGCTCCAGGCTGCTGGGGAAAAAATTTCGGCAGTCTCGACCTTCTGAGGGAGCCCTGAACTTTCATCTACATCACTAATTTCCTGATGAAAAAATTTTAATGCAATCTCATAGGAAAATATACTAAGGAAGGAAGTGGAAATGCAGGTAGCCAAAAATAAAACACTCATGATTCGCTGTGAATGTCCAAACGTTTCGGGCAAAATTGAAAAATGAGAATGGGCGAATAAATTTTGCCCGAAACGTCTGAACATTCACAGAGAATCGAAGTGTTTTATTTTCGGCTGCCTTCATTTCCACATCCTTCCTTGGAAGTTCAAAATTCCATTAAAAATGTATGCTCATTAGCATGGGCGTAACTAGGAAATTTGGCTGCGGGGGGGGCATGGGACAAGCCATCCTCCTGGGAGCCTGGAAGGCCCCATTTTGACTCATTTTTTCTTGGGTCGGGGATCTTTCTGGGGAGGGGCATGAGCTTTCTGGGGGGGGGGGGCGGAACCCCCTAGTTAAGCCCATGCTCATTAAACTGGAATACACAATCAATATTGCCAAATTAATTATCATCATATATCAGATAACGTTTATATAATTTAATGCTTTTCTAATACAATGCAAAGAACAATAGAGGCCAAAGAATATTGAAATATTTTAATAATTTTAACCTAAATTTATTAAAGATTCATCTAAAGGTGTTATGGAGAGAAACAAGACAGAACCTTAAGTGATCTTTTAAAGGCATGTACCTTAAAAAATACATAATTTAGAATATAGTAGTAGTAAACACTCTTTAGGAATCATTTTGGTTTTTTTTTTATTTGTTTCAGGACTTTACCCTGAACAATCCACATGTAAGTCCCTCTCATATTTCTTCCTCTATTCCTCTATCCTTATTTATCTTTCTTTTGTTACTATTATTATATTATTGTTCATTGTTTGTTTTACTGTGCTAGTGTTTATTATTATAGATTCTAGATGTTATTTTTATTTATTTATTTATTTTCCTGGGGAATGGACAAAAGACTGAATCTCCAATGGCTTGAATATACAAGCTTAATTAGAAAGCTCTTAGAATTAAGGCTTTTTTAGAGGCTTAATGAGAAGCTTCTAAGTTTGGATGTTTTTTTTACAGATAAGAAATTATAAATGTTAAGTTTTTAATTTTCTTTTTTTCAGGTGTAACCTTAGGAAATGGGATCTGTGCAATTAAACTGACAGCTCTGGGAAGACCTCAACTTTTGGTAATCATTTATTTGTTTTATTTTTTGAGTATTTCTTTTTTGTTTATAGAAGAATAAATTGAATCAAAGATTGTCTTAAACTATGAAAAATAATCTACCGAATACCTATATGAATAGGAAAAAAATATTTTCCTTCATTTCTTCCTTATTTACGCTCATGGTAAAAATATAAAGTCCCATTTCATTATACAATAGCTAATATTATAAAAGCCATTACCAAACTTGATAATAAGATTATTTGATATATAGGAATTCATTTTTCCTTTCAATTAGACACAACAAAATTTTATTTTTATTAGGCAATCAAATTTGCTTATGCCTATTATTTCTTCTGAAAAAATATTTATCATTCTCTAAGTTATGAATTTCAAGTAGTAGGCCTAGTCTAGATGACAACTGCGGTTACTGTTATTTTATGAAATTTTGATATTTTTACTTTTAGCTGCAACTCTCCGAGGTGATCATGCGAACTCGACAATATATGGCAGAGATTATTGGAGCCAGTGGAAATGTCCTCACTCATCATATCAGCCTTGAGGATTTGCAAAAGAAATTCGAGGCAGCTGGAATCAGCGGTGAAGAGAATGTTAAAACTTTCCTCAAACACACTACTTATGATAAAGATGGGTAAGATAACAATCAAAATACTATTTATAAATAATAATAAGCAATACTGAGATCTGAAAGTCATACCCCACCCCCTCGAAAACTGACGGATTGTAATATATCTAATCCGATTAGGAGAATATAATAATAGCTAATATTATATTAATAAAAGCCAATACCAAACTAGCTCGCACAAAACTAGGCTGGATGGAAGTAATTAATTTTGTGATCCATCAAATACTTAAGACATGAATTGGTCCTTTCATTTCTGTTAATGAGAAGGGTTTGGAGCGGGGAACAAGGAGGGGGGATGAGTTCTCATTGTCTTATTATGCAAGAAACTTAATGGAAGTAAATAATTTTATGCGGTAATGGTTTTGTGTTGAACTTGGGATCCCGAAAGTTTTAATCAATTTAGCTATTCGTCTCATCAAAATAGTCGACTATATTTTAATTATGAATAATAAAACCTTTGATTAAAAATTTAAATATTAAAGAGTTTATTTTTTTAAATTTTTATCTACTGTTATTTGCGAACTTTGAAGATAAAGTTCCAAAAAGTAGCCACGGATTTGTATTTTTTTGCCAGCAGTAAACTAGAGGAGAAAATGTCAGACTTTTAAGACGATTAAGCAAACTGGACAAACTGAAACAAATATTAAGGATCTTTAGAGATGCTACTGTTCTCGAATTAATCACTTCTCAATCGCTAAACCTCTTTCAATATTAGTTTACTGCCGCTCATATTCTTAAGAGTCAGTGGTTCTCTTCATATCGTAATTTTTTTTTAATCCTTTTCACTGAGGCCATTTAGGGGTATGACTTTATATGAATTTTTAAATTACCGATGGCTACCGGGGACAAAAAAATTTATTTAAAACATATTGAATTAATATGGATGGATATCGTCAAACTATATATCTACTGTACCTAATACTGAATATTATATCGTGGCTGTTGCTGATATGTTGAATAAAGGAATAAAATGCAGCCAATAAATGATTAAGCCTTAATTTAATGATTTAACAGTCTTTATTAAGAACATTTCGGCAGGGATCCACCCTGCCATCTTCAGCCTTCAAAGAGCATATTTAAATTTTTGTACAAAAAAAATAGAGTTTTCATTGCTATTAATACAAAGTATTTGCATTCTTAGTCGAGTGACTTTATAAAAATTTTAATATGCTCATTGAAGACTGAAGATGGCAGGGTCAAACCCAGCCGAAACGTTCCTTATAAAGAGTGTTTAATCATTAAATAGAGGCTCAATTATTGGCTGCATTCTCTTCTCTTAATCAACTGTACCTAATACTTTTAATATATAAATATATATCACAAGTTCTGAAATGCTAGAAAGACAGAAAAGTTCACTCCATATAATTTATACATGTTATTTTGCTCTATACTTTTAAATTTTTTTTTTTTTTTTTTAAACATTCACACTTTTTCTCATTCACACTCACACTCACACACACATTCACACAGTCTTTTCGGCAACTTAGGCTATTTAAGACTTTGACGATAACCGTTGTAAGTAATATATATATTGTGGGTTCAGGCATTTCTATTTAAGCCATCTGGTATCCAGATGGCTTAAATAAAATCATCGGACTGCCTGGGTCCGAACCCGCGACGTTTGGTATAGGAGGTAGGCACTCTACCTACTACGCCACACCAGGGGGCCTTTTAAATTATTGTTTTAATTGCATTTTGCATTTTTCATTGATATACTCAAAGAAGCAGTGGCGTAGCGAGAGGGGGGCAAGGGGGGTCATAATGCCCCGGGCGCTACTCACAAAGGGGCGCCAAACAAATTCGCAAAACAAAAAATAATTTTAATGTCCGGGAAAAAAATTAAAAAAATTTTCCGCGTGACAGAAAAATTTGGTTCCGCAAAAAAAATAAAATTTTTCCGCAGGAAGGGGGAAAAATTCCGCAAAACTTAGTAAAAGGATTTTAACAGCAGGGCAAAAAAATTTTCCGCAGGCAAGAAAATTTTTGAGTTCTATATACGCCCCTGTATAATGTTATGGTTTTCGAATGCGGTGGGGTGTTGTGCCCCAGGCGCGAGTTAAGCTCACTACGCCACTGCAAAGAAGGCATGGGGTTTATGCTCCTCCCTAAAATGTTACTTTCTTTCAAAATTCTAATGTTATGTACTGTACAGACATAATATATAACGCACAAAATATATTATTAATTCAAAATTTTTTGAAATTATGTTTGTTCAAAAATTATAATTAATTAATTTTTTGTTGCAGTGTTATCCATTTATTTCCATGGTCTGGAATTTTTGACGAAAATTACCAATTATCCGAAACATTCCGGGTGCCAGATTTGAAAAATGGTAAAATGACACGCTTAATCACACAGATGACTACAAAAGAAGAGGAAATGTTCCGAAATATGGTCCGAAGAGTGAACACTTTGGCCAAGGTTAAAAAAATTGCATATAAAATCATTTATAAGGCAAAAAATGAATAAAAATTCTGAAACATCCCGAGGCCAGCGATACTTGTCTTGCATCTTTATAGTCTTAAATGGTCATTGCTGCCAAAAGAACTATAAATTAATTAAATGTAAAAACTAAAATTCTGATTCTTTTTATTTTTAATTTATTATTTTTAATGAAAATTTTAATTTAAAATGGGCACAGCACTCTCCTAAACTCGCTGAAAGTCATTCTTCCAGTTCCTAGTTAGTCCCCCCTTGTTGTTGGGAACGTGCAATCAATTTAAAATTACCACTGACTCTGAAAGACTTGAACATTAAAATGATGGTTAATAAAATATCTGCATGAAAATATCTTTTAAAGTAAAATTTAATAATTATCTCGAAAATTTTATATTTGTTTCCTAATTGTGGAAAAACTAAAAAAAAAATTATTTTCATCAAGTGTGAATATTAAATAAGCTTCTTTGATTTACTAGCCATTTTCTCATCTTAATTTTAAATCATTAAAGTCTAGATCAGCGTTTTCCAAACGGTGAGGCGTGCCTTCCTAGGGAGGCGCGGACTAGTCTAAGGGGAGGCTTGAGTGTTAACCACAGCGAGCAATTTTCCAAATTATTGCTAGTTTTATAGATAGGAAATAAATAAAAAATATATATATAGGAATATAGGAATAAATAAAAATCTTCAGAGCCGGAGATGAGAATAAATGAACTTTTGAATGAAAATTAAACTTTAATTTATTCTCACCTCCAGCTATGAGATGGCCTAAACTAGTGGCCGAAACGGCAAAATAAAAGAAATAATTTTGGCTGCATATGTCTTGGAATTTTTTTTTTTACTCCGCCTTAATATAAATTTATATTTTTTAGCATTAAAAAATGTTTGTTTTTCTATTATTTTACAAAAAGGGGGAATCTAATGATTAAATATTTTTAAGGGAGGCGTTGTAACAAAAAGTTTGGAAACCACTGGTCTAGATGCGGAAAAGAATTAATAAAAAATATATGTTATATTTTAAAAGTTTATTTTTATTTCTTTTAGACTGCAATGGAGTATGACGTCCGGATAATGATTGACGCAGAACAGACTTATTTTCAACCAGCGATCTCGCGAATCACTCTTGAAATGATGAGGAAATATAATAGAGAAAAGGTAACAAGAAATTATTTAGCTTTATTACTATATTATATCAATAATTATATAACAAAAATTTCTATTACCGGTATTTGTTTTTTTTTTCCAGTGTTACGTCTTTAATACTTATCAATGCTACTTGAAAGATACATTCAATGAATGTACAACGGATTTAGAACAATCGAAACGTCAGAAATTCTTCTTTGGAGCTAAATTAGTTAGAGGAGCTTATCTAGATTTGGTAAGAAAAAATTTATTATTGTTTCAACTCACCAGGACTGTGCAAATAGTACCCTTGGTACAAATGGCCAGCGCACTAACCATTACACCAAGGCCCGAGGGCTCAATTATTGTTATTTTATTTTTTATTTTCATTGCTGGCTTGAAAATTATACAAAATAAATTATATTAGGCCATTTAGACCCCGTCTCTATTTATTTCAATTGGATTGGTAGCCAATCCAATTGAAATAAATTGTCGCATGAGACGGGATGGAACCCGCGACCCTTGGTACAAATGGCCAGCACGCTAGCCACTTCACCAAGGCCCGAGAGCTCAATTATTGTTATTTTATATAAATGGAGAGAGGAGTCAGCCAAATTAGGAGATTCTGCGAAAATAAAACTCTCAAATTTTGGAAACGTTTCGGCTATATTTTATATCGCCATCATCAGTCCCTCAGAGAGTATTAAACTCAATGCATAGGCATCGAGTCTATATTAATTTTAATTTGTATTTATACATACAAATTTAACTTGTACATAAGGTATATAATACGAGACAAATCCCACTAGTCTATATTAAACTGGACAACTCTGCATATAGACTCCATGCCTATCCATTGATTTTTATACTCTCTGAGAGACTGATGATGGCGATATAAAATATAGCCGAAACGTTTCCAAAATTTGAGAGTTTTATTTACGCTCCTAATTTGGCTGACTCCTCTCTCCATTTATATCAACTGATACAGCCACTTTCCATCTATATTGTTATTTTATTTTTTATTTTCATTTCTGGCTTAAAAATTATACAAAATAAATTATCTTTACCCATCCCTTAATAAAATTAATTAATTTAATGGAGAGTGTAGATTACTGCAAACCGTGGATCGTTCCCTCTAAAAAATTCGTATAGGTCGCCAAATTATTTGCACCAGCAAGATAAAAAAAGTATGGGGGGGGGGGGGGGATTCGGAAATGAAAATAGTTTGCACACCACTGGGATAGAATATTTTTGATGCTTCGATGGAGCACGATTCAAAAAAGTTTTGAAACCACCTCTTTAAATTATACTTTCTCTCCAATATGTTTATTCGTTTGAATAAATGGTTTATAAAGAGAAATAAAAGAAATATCATAGGCCCACAAATGGCGAATATAGATTCATTCAGGAACAAGATTTATGATTTGTTCTTTTTCTAAAACCAGTCTTTCTTCAATTTGTCACCTTCAAAGTTCCCTCCTTAACATTTTATTTCGAGCAGACCCTAAATACATTATATTAGATCGATCTACAAATCTTTTGTTCATAGCGTTTATATTATGATGGAGTAAAAAGAGTAATAGTAGTCTATATTTAATTTCGATTATCTTTTATTTGAAAACTTTCTAAATATATTTCAGTAAAGTTTTGAGTCACGCGATTAGAAAATATGTACCTAATTCCTTTATCACCATTTTATATTTATCTTTATTTTTAATTTTGTATAAATTACTCTTCTTGTACCAAATTATGATTACTAGTTTTTTTTTTTTTTCAATTTCTAAGATTAAATTTTAAAGGAATGAATGAGTTTATATCATTTTATGTTGATAGAAATTATTTATTCTAAACAGCTATTTCGGGGGGCCCCACAACAAAAAAAAACAACAACCACCACAATCATGGGGGGTAAGGAGGGGAAGAGGGCGGGGAGGGGGGAGCCGGGGCCCCCCGCCCCGCGGGGGGCGGGGGGCCCCCCGGCCCCACGGGAAAAAAAAATAAAAAAAATAATAAAAAAACACAAAAACCCCCAAAGGGCCCGGGAGGGGGGAAAAGGTTTTTAAAAAAAAAAAAAAAAAAAAAAACCGCTTTTTTTTTTAACTGACAGGAACAAAAAGTCAAAATTTGTTTTGAGCACAGCCACCTGTAAAAGTATTAAGAATTTTATTCCAAATAAAATGATTAACTTTAAATTTCAATTACCAAAAGATTTCAAAGAAATATGTACCATAATTTGGAGTTAATAGAGTAATATAATTTATTGAATTTGCAGTTTTTGTAAAATGCGTAATGCATAAAGCATTGTTTACATGTCAATAGAAACACTGGCCTCAGTAGAAAAAATGCCTGCCAGAATGCCCCCCACACACAGCGCAGCGAAGGGACCCGTTCACGAAAACATTTTGAAAATTAGTAGCTAAATGGTGAGTTTTGAAGCTCACCGAGTGAAATTTTTGACTGTTGTGGATTTCGGTTCACTGGAGTTATGACTCAAAAAACATACCATTATTCACTTCTGGTCAGATATTTAAAAATCTGGATGGCTTTATTTTTGATAATTTCTCTAATCACTTAAAAGAAAGAGGATTTAATTAAAAACCCTTCAGTTCAATTTTTGGGCCCACTTATGGTGATAACTAATTCGATCTGATGTGAGTAACTTTGTCAAAAAGATGTGAGCTGATGAAAGGAGTAGACATATTGTTACAATTATTTTCTATGATGTACCATCTATTGCAATAGTATTGAGACTAAAGCCCGGTAGTTAGGCATCCCAAATGGCAGCTTGTCTGTGTAAGAAATTTAATAGGTCGAACGTCCCTTTTATATTTACTTCCCATCATCCTATCTTAACAATAGAATAACCATAAAAATTTATCTTTTTAATATAAATATCAAGATCTAGAGCTGTTCTATTGCACTAGAATCCATCATATCATCTTCCCATTTGCCATCTATGTCGCCACATCAGTGGGTGGACCGGCTGGCTGTAGGGGTGTGTGTGAAGGCCAGTTAAATATATCGAAATAAAAATTATCTCAATGTTTTAATCAGAAAAAAAGTTTAGTGAGCGTGTACTATTTGGGCTGCTTCATTACCAGGCTTTAGTCTCAATAGTAATGCAATAGATGGTATATAGACACACAAGATGACATGTTCGGCGCCGAGCTCTTAAAGATTGAGACCGAAACAACGTATAAAGCAAAAGGGCAAATTTAGATATGTTGTTTCTCCATGATGCCAAGAAAATAAAAACATTTCAAATAACGTAAGTCCAAGAAAAAAATTTTTTCTATTACTATTCTCCTTTTATCAACTCTAGGGATAACTCATAGATAAACATGGGATAACTGATTATTGCAGATGAAGGTGGCAACAGAACATAATTATCTTTTTACTTTCTCTTACCTCTATATATGTTAATATATATAGAGAGAAAGTATTGGTTTCATGTCAAAAATTCGATGTCGAGATTTTGATGGACATACACGTTTTGAGTTCCCCTGAATCCAAAAAAGTAGTTTTTGCAACATGGTCTGTCTGTGTGTTTGTCTGTGAACAAAATATCTCAAGAACGAAAAGAGCTAAGAGATTGAAATTTTATATTTAAGTTAGGTACCCCCTTGGGACTTAACATGAATCTTTTGAACAAAATCGGCCAAAGAGTACTAGTACTTTACTGATGTACTTTTTCAGTTTTTTTTTATTTTCTCAAAATTCGCTCTAACGATTTTGATTAAAATTCAAAAATCAATTATTTTTTAGATGCTCTTTAAAATCTATATTCTCATTTTGTTCTCAAAATTGTTTGAAGACCACTTTACTCTTGTACTTCATAGGAAAGATAGGAGAAATGGTTGCCATGGTAACAAAATATAAATATTTTCCTATGTTTATAAATTTTACATCTTGAATTTTAATATATCGGCGGCGGAAACTAAATATATCTCGACACAAAAAAATCTAACTAATGATCTAATGATTCTATGTATAATTTTTAAAATAAAATTTAAGTAGTAAATAACTCCAAATATCATATCACATATCACTCATTCATTACATTATAAATGTCTTTTATTGTTAGCATTATAATTTGTTGCTTAATTCAGCCTCAATGATTAGTAGTTATCATCTTACGATCACTCTTCTGGAGATCAAACTATTGGAATATTTTTTTTATTAAAATAAATATTTTCCTTTTTTTTTTAGGAAAGAGCTCGAGCAGAATCTCTGGGTTATGATGACCCAACTTGTCCAAGCTTCGATGCGACAAGTGACTCCTATTACAAAACATTAGAAGAATGTTTGAGGCGAATCAAACAATTGAAGGATCGCGGAGATGATAAACGAATTAGTATTATGATTGCCTCACATAACGAAGACACAGTGCGGTTCGCTATAGAAAAGTATATATTGTACTATTTCTGTTTCTATTTTTTTTTTATATTTCTCTAAATGTTAAATTTTATTTTTAGAATGAAAGAAATTGGAGTTGAACCTGAGGATAAAGTGATCTGTTTTGGACAACTTTTGGGCATGTGCGACTATATCACATTCCCCTTAGGTAAATGATTAATTTTCTATGTTGATGTGAGAAATGACTGTCCAATGATTTGATTAATAGAAGAGAAGATTGCAGCCAGGCAGGAGAGTCTCTATCCAATGAAAATCTCAATAAAAGAAAACGTTTCGGCTTTAATTAGATAAGGCCATCTTCACTTCTTATGAGAATATTGGCAAACTTAATGAATATCCCATTGAGATTCATTGAGTTTGCTATTCCAATTCAAATCAACACAGGTGTCAACCCGGCCATCTCTGATTTTAATAGAATTTGGTGTGTTCATTGCACATGACGAGAGAATGAAAAATACCAAATTATAGAATTGTAGCACAAGTCAAATTATAGAATTGTAGCACAAGTACAACAAAAGTAATGGCTGTTGTATTTACTTTTGTTGTACAGTGAGGATCAATATTAAGTCCCACCCATGCGTTTTCTATTTGTGATTATTTTTAGTAGAATTTTTAATTATAGACTACATTTTTGTATTAAATATTTTTAATAAATATTTAATACAAAAATGTGGTCTATAATTAAAAATTCTACTAATAATAATATTTCAAACCACAAAAGCTTTAATAAACACATTTGTGATTATTTCATTATTTTTATAAAAGAAAATGAAAATCTTTACTGGAAATTTTCTAGGTTTGAACCATGAAAGTTTCCATTAAAAAATATATAATATTTTTTAAAAACAATGAAATAATCACAAGTAGAAAAGGAATGGGTGGGACTTAATATTGTCCCTCGCAGTACTTGTTACAATTCATGTCATTGCACAAGACTAGAGAATGAAAAATGCTTAATTATAGAATTGTAGCACAAATACAACAAAAGTAATGGCTGTTGTAATTACTTTTGTTGTACTTGTGTGTTTTCATTCTCTCGTCATGTGCATTGAACACACCAAAGTTAATTAAAATCGGAGATGGTCGGCTTGAAAATTGTATTTTAATGTAATGACCCCAATATACTCATAAGAACTGAAGATGGTCTTATCTAGTTAAAGACGAAATGTTTTATTTTATTGAGATTTTCATTCGATAGACTCTCCTGCCTGGGTGCAATCCTCACTTCCATTAATCTGATTAATTTTCTATTCTGGTAAAAATATTTTTAAATAGTAGTGCTTAATAAAAATTTTATCATTTTTATCTTAAGTGATCTCTGTTTAAACTCAGAACTTTGAGTCATTCATATTCATTAACGAACGAGAAAGAGAGAGAGAGAGGGAAAAGAGAGGGTCACTTCATATTTATAGACAGCGAGGCGTTACTTATTAATAAATGAGATCCTTTAACATTTTTTATTTGTTTTTCTCTAGGCCAGTCAGGCTATTCTGCCTATAAGTACATCCCCTACGGTCCTGTTACGGAAGTCATGCCCTATTTAGCTCGTAGAGCTCAAGAAAATAAGGGTGTTCTCAAGAAAATTAAAAAAGAGAAAGAACTATTGTTTTCTGAATTGTCAAGGCGTATACTAACTGGAAAATTGTTTTATAAACCAAAAGGTGGCTACACTCCTGTCTAAAAAAAGGAGGAAACAAATACTAAGGTGACATTCAAACTACAAACATTAATACACACAAATTGTTAATTATTGTTAAATCCATAAAAAAAAATCTGGTTTAAAAAGAAATCGGAATGAAACTTCTTCAGGGTGATATAAAAAATTGGCCTAAAATCCTCAAAATTAAAAAAAAAAATCCTCACTCTATATAACCGATTTGTTTTTGAACCGAAAAAAAACGAAAAAAATAAGACACAAAAGTAGTCAAGAAATTATCTTCTTATATATAGTTAAGATAAATTTCGAAAGGAGGAAGGAGATGATTCTTTTTTTTGTGAGATTATTTATTAATTAATTTCTCAATTTTATTTCTTGAATATCAAAGACTGAGTGTATTTTTCGAGAAAAAAGAGTCAGAGAGGGAATCAATCTAGTGAATTTTTAATCAGTATTGCTTTTTAGTAATCCATCCTCTTCCTCTTAAAAAAAGAACGAAAGAAAGAAAATATGAAGTATTTCTTAAATCCATCCAAATAATATTAATTAACTAAAAAGGGAAGCCCCATTTTAGGTTGTTTAGTATTATTATTATTATTATTCATTTTTTTTTTGTTGTTTTAATTTATTATAATTTTTTTAATTAAATAAAAGATAAATCAACTTATTTGATTCACTTTTTATTGATTTTTATTGGAAAAAAAAAAATTGAGGAGGACAAAAACATTAATTTTAGAAATGCCGAAAAATATATATACACACACTAAATGTACTTATTTAAAAAAAAAATGAATTTTTAAAAAATTGAAATCTGGGAAATTCATTAATTAAAAAACTCGTTACAAAATCGCCTCTATTTTCCCAACAAGGGTATTTGAACTTAAGTCAATTTATTTAATAAAACAGTTTCGCTTTTTTTTTTTATTAATTTTGCCATTATGCAATTTTTTATATTTCTGAAATTTTATTTATTGTATTAGAATTGTTATAATAAAAAAAATTTCATAGATTATTCTAAACCTGACTAAAATAAATATTTTTTTAGGATTATTTTGATAATAAATTTTATTCTATTTTTTATATAAACAAACTAATTCAGATGTTAAAATTGTGTTCAAAGTAGGTCAGCTCTGGGCTGATTCAGGCCTTGGCTGGCGCTCTTTTCAGACTATTATTAAATAATATGTTTATTCCGATTATAATAATAATAGGTTGACTATAATAGGGTCAGACTTTTTCATCCAATTTCGCTTATTATTTTCAATTGCACTGAAAAGTTGCTGTATCAGCCCTATGATTAAGTCCGGTCTGTGTTTACCTTTTTTTTGACATGACAACGTCTTACAACGCATGTGTCTATAGTGGCCGAGTAGGGATACATTTAAGAAAAAGTTTAGCGGCTTGAATAACTCCTCTATCTTAAGAGGTATAATTATGTCGAATATACGGTTAGAAATAATTGGGATAATAAATATGCCTTTAAAATATTTGTTCGATGTCAACCGAAATTGTTGATCGAGAAGTTAATTCGGAAAAAAAAATTTTATACTGATAAAAAATATTAATATACTAAAAACAATAGTCCAAATATATAATTGGGGACCTTTAATATAAATATTAGAAATATATTATACCAAAATGTTGCCCATCAAGCCTGAATCATCCTTCGTATATTTCTTAAATATATTATAGCTTTTGAAGATGTTATACTCTGAAAATATTCATTTAAAAATTTAAAATTATGAGAGGAAAGATATAATTTCACTATTAATAAAAGCGAAACATAAATAAATTGACTAAAATACCAATTTATAAATAAAAGCCAATCCTCACTCTCTCCCCTCCTCCTTCCAATTTAACATCGATTAAGTAGAAAGCGTTGAATAAAAGGAAAAAATAAAATTAAAAAAAAAAAAAAAATAGAAAAACAAAAAGGCTAAAAGACAATAATCTTAATATGTATATCCATATAGTATATGTATATATTATATTCTGTATTAAACAACAAAAAATATTAAATGTCGATGGTGCATTTTTTTGCAAATACTCCTCTCCGTAATTAGGAATTTAACATACAGTATATATATATATGTATATAATATATATATTAGTAAATTTAAAAGAATCATGTTTTTAAAACACTTAAATGTATATTTAGGCAAGAGAGTTGATCAAGGATCTATGGAGTGTGATGAACAACAAGAATTTAAAAATTTATTTAATCTTTTTTGTCAACATTACAAACGTGCGCACATATTCTTTTACTTCTCTATGTAGGTTTTCGTTTAACTCGAAATCTTACAAGAACGTCGAGTTTCTCATCCGTTTATGTGGTTTACATCACGAATAAGTCTTTTTTTTTTCTTGTTACTAGCAGGGAGATTTATATAACTGTACTAATGAGAGGACGGGCATCACAGCCACCACTTCTTAATTATAGCTGTACTGCTTGATTTTCATTGCAACATTTATTTAATATCATTTTCATATTTATTACCTTAGTTCTTTTATAGACTGACTATCAATAGTTTAGTTAATTTATTGTATAATTCTTAATTTTCTAATTCATTCATTCATTTATTCCTATTTGTTTCCTAGAATATCTACCATGGGGAACATAAACATTTGCACCCTGAGCCATTTGAAAGACGCCTACTGTTAGGCAGCCCAATTGACTCACCACTACATATGCACTGTCTGTGTGAATTTACCTGCGTTAGGGTTCTGAGGGTCTTTTAGGATAGACCATAAACCATCCCTTTGGACAATAAATAAATTTTAAATAAAGAATTTGCGAATTCCTCTTCTAGACACCGAAAAAAAACTTAAATTCAATTTTTAGCTTTTAATGTTTGCTTTTGTTTAATTCGAAGGGCCTACAGGGGTTGGAGAAAAACAAAAAAAAACTCAAAATGTGTGTACTTTTTTCAGTATCTCGCTTATATCTCTCAAACTAAGCATATTTTGTGCACTCCCCCCATAATAAATTAGAAAGAGTATAAAATTTGATGATAAAACGAATTTTCAGACCAAATATTAACCGAGATTCGGCTGATCAAAGTTTCTTTTTTCATTTCGAGATACTTTGGACTTTTTTCAGTTTTTCGCTTATATCTCGGAAACTAAACATATTTTGTGAATTTTAATACATAATAAAGTTGTAGAGCATTAAATTTGCTAAGATTAATAAATCGAATATTTAGACCCAATATTAACCGAGATACGGCCGATTAAAGTTAGACCAAGTTCCTCGAAATGTAAAACAAATAGAAACTTTGATCGACCGTATCTCGGTTAATATTGGGTCGAAATACGCGTTTTAATAACGAAGTTTTAGCAAATTTAATGCTCTACAACTTTGTATTGTATTCTGGTGCACAAAATATGCTTAGTTTATGAGATAGAAAACAAAATAAAAAATGAAAAAGTTCTAAAATTTTGAGGTTTTTGCAACCCCCTCTCCCACTCCCCCCAAGTTAGTACAGGGTCCTCGAGGTCAAAAACTTTGGATAGATCCTAGAGTACCCCCAAATAACCTGTAAAAATTTCTACAAGCAAATGGTGGCTCAACACATTATTAATAAATAAATATTTTCTATATGTCCGGTGTTCATATTATTTTGTCTCATAGACCTAGCGGGGGAGGGGGGGTTCAAACCTCCCCCAATAGGACCCAAGCCATGACTAGATATTTAAGATATATAATACAAATTAAATTTCATATAGGGTAAGAGAAAGTAAAATATTGATAATTTACTCTAGCTAAAAAAAAAAATAAAAAAAAAAAACGATTTATAAATACCCTAAAAAAAATATTTGAAAAAATTTTCTTAAAGAGAGTGTTGTGTGCTGTGCGATCAGTCACACCAGATTTTTTCTTAATAAGAATATTTTAACGCCCGAGATATTATTGTAAAGGTCTATAGATATCGGAGAAATTTTATTAAAAAATTGGGATAGTAGGCGTCTTTCAAATGGCTCAGGGTGCAAGTTTCGTTCAAAATTTGAAATAAGTTAATTTTTTTCCAAATAACAAGATGAAATTAAAAAAAGTTTAAATATTGAGATAAAAAAAAGGCTACGCTATATTGCTGAAAAGAGGTGGTTTATGGTCTATCCTAAAGACCCTCAGAACCCTACCTCAGGTAAATTCACACAGACACTGCATATGTAGTGGTGAGTCAATTGGGCTGCCTAACAGTAGGCGTCTTTCAAATGGCTCAGGGTGCAAATGTTTATGTTCCCCATGGTAGTTAAGTAAAAACTAAGGCTGGGCATACACCGATTGAGCAAAAATGCTCAATAACAAAACATTTTTGACGAATCGTGTTCTTTTTTTTTAATGCTTTTAATATGGGTCAAATCACACCGATTAAGCAAAATCAAAAAACACAATTGAGCATGATTTGACATCATTGATCAATGACAAAACATTTTGCTTAATTGGTGTGCTCCCAGCCTAAGTAGTTATTCGTTATTTTAAACTGTTTCAGAAATGTTCTAATATGTAAATAATAAGAGATGGTATGTCTTTGTTAAAGTTGACAAAAAAATTAATATATTTTTTGATCTGTTGGCTGTACTTCCTCCTAAATCCTTCATTTTTGATGTATTTTCTCTGAAAATTAAAAAGAAAAAAATCTGTAGCGAAAAAATAAATAAATATATATATATATATATTAAATTTAAGGATTGCGGTGTGGGTTTCAAGTGAAACATTTTGAACAATGGTTGTATTTATGTGGGTACCCTCGGGAAACCCACATAAATACAATATATATATAAACTAATGAATAGTGTTTTTAAATTGGCATTATATATATATATATTTATATATTATTTTAAAATAAGTGTTTCATGAAAAATAATCAGTGTTTGTGAGACTATTTTAATATAATTGCACCTAAACAACTTGTTCTATACATTTATAAATAAATGTGTGAAAGAACGTTGGTAGCAAACTTTTTAATGAATTTTGTAAACAATATTGATGTAATGTAATATGTCTGAAACGGTCGAAAGTTTAAATCTTATGTCTGATGGCTTAGTCTATGCCTAAAAGACAATAAATAACTAAAAAAAAAATAATAATTTTTTTTTTTTTTTAGAAATATGAACAGTAATTTTAAAATTAAACTTGTTTTATCATTCCATTCAAAAATTGATTGAATTTTATTCCATGTTTCTTCAAAGCAATAAGTTGTTTAGGTAAAATATATATTTCAATCAAAAAAAATCTTCATTTTTTTTTTTTTAATATTATTTATTTTTCGAATGCTTAATTTAAAATATATATCAAAATTATAAAACGATGAATTGAAAATTAAAAAAAAAAACAATTAAATGTTAAATAAAATGTCCAAAAACAAATTAAATGTAAGGTTTTTTTGATTAAAAAAAAGACCCCAATTTTTTTTTTAAATTTATTTTATTCATACAAAAAGTATAAAAAAAGAATAGTTCAATGGGAGAAACTATTGCTTTTTTGTATTTTAAAATATATTTCATTCATATTCATTTGTTTAAAGCAATTTTTAATGCAGATCAGAGTTTATTTTCACCAAAGCCCTACCCAAAAAAGATCACCCCTTCGAACGAAATCCCTAACTTGATTCTTTTCCCTCTTCCTCATGTGTTTGATTTTTCTATGTACTTTAGGAAAGCTCAAGACGCAACAGCTTCTACAGACATATTCTTTATGAGAGTGCAGAATCAGGAAATCAAAAGAGTCAATGACGCAACGATTTGGAATTGCATTTGCATTTTTCCATATCCCAAGCAATTATATGTAGGTAATTTTATACATTTTTACTTTTTATATATTTAGGACCTCATTCACTGTATAGGGGAATTGTGCCTAAGATGACATAGTCCTAATATTTTATATTAAAATTACCGGCAGAGCTCTCATTAAACATTTTCATGATTCAGGATCAAAATCACCCCCGCAGATATAAATTCAGCGAATCATTTGTTCATTAAATGAAATTTTGTGATATTGCTGTCAAAGAAGTTTATTTTGTTGTAAGTGTATGGGCTTTCAGATAAGATTAAATAAGTATCTTATAATTAATTATAAATTGGGTATTCCATTGGGTTCATGGTTCATATTACTTTGTTCTACACGTGTAAAAATGAAATCTCACCATAAATGTGAGCAAGGGGGGGGGGGGGGTAATTACCCCCTCCCCCGAGATTTGAAAAAACTACCTTTTTTTCGCAAAAAAATTTATTTTTAATGTAAAATTTTAAAAATTAATACTTAAAAATTTGATTTGTATTTATATTCTGGCAAACAAGTACAGAATGCGCCTTAACTACCAAAATTAAGAAAAAATTGTGCTGTGCGACCAGTCACTCCAGATTACCCCCCTCGAGAAACACCTCTGGATCCGCCACTGTCTTGGGCACAATTCCCCTATGTGATATATTTTTATTGGCTCAGACTAACACTACCCTGAAAAAATTCAACCGGGCTTGGTTTTTTTTTTTTTTTGTAATTTAAATAAAAAATCTTGTAAGTGGAATATTATTATATAAAATATATCCACCAATAAGGGTTTAAAAAAATTATTGAGAGGAGAACAGAGGCAGCCAAAAAGAAAATATTTCCAATGCTTTACTATTTCCCGGAGACATTTCGCTGCATTTATTTATGCTCCATCATCAGTCCTTCAATTGTCATCTGTGCTCAAAATTAGTCGTAATGGTTTAGCTAAATACATGTTTTATACTATAAACAAAAAAATATAATTTATTTATTTTTATTTGGATGACCATCGTCATTCATTGCAATCCCGTTATAAAATATACATATTCTATTATATAATATTCTTTTAGAATAAATATTATCTCTTTTCCTAAACCTTGTGATACTGATTAAATATAGAGAAGGCTTATTGAGATGGCGATTTATTAATAATTCAAATTTTTTGAGACCCACATCACATGATATTCTCTTTAAAACTAATTTTAAAGGTCTCCGCTAGAGTGCAGCACAAATCAATACTATTTCCCCATTAAAAGTTGACCTTCAGCATCCAAGGGGGGTGGGGGTTGTGTCTGCTGTTTTTCTCATTTTGAATACTTTCATCTATTTATATGCAAAAATTTAGGATGCACTTTTTAATTTATTTTTAAGAAATTTTTTTATTTTTTAAGAGTAAGGGTTATTCTGCTCTTTATCTTTTAAGATATCCCAAAATATTTATTTTCAAAATTTGATATCGCCAAGTCCGAGTATTTAAAAGAATTCTTTAATGTATCAATTTCTGTGAACTTGGCCGCCATGCGAATTTTTTTGACGCGCATCTGATTTGATTATCATTTATAATATTCTTTGAAATGAATAATTTTTTAAATATTTTTTTTTTTTTTATTTGTCTTAAATTTATCTAAACAATATATTTATTAAAAATTTATATTCTAAATATTAAAAAATTTTATAGATCGTTATATTTTTATATATTAAAATATATTTTACCTAAATGGAAAATGGAAATTCTTATATTCTTTGACCATCATGTTCGTTTCGACTCTCGGCTTTCATTTGATCAAAAGACCATAGCGTTGCATTTCTTTGCTGTTAGCTAAACACTTCACCATCTTGGATTTGAAAATATTCATCATTTCTCACAGGTTGTACTTTGCATGAAACAATTAAAATTATAACACATTAACATAAAAATAATAGATATTATCATTATATTAATAAATAGGAAAGAATAGTAATATAATTATTTAGATAAGAACTGCTAAAACAAGAGGAGAATGTCTGCCTCTTAGTCTATTGTTTAAAATTAAAAAAAAAAATTAACTAGATGTAATTTTATTTTCTAAAATATTTTGGCCGACTAAAATAAATTAAGGTTATTATTAATTATTTAATTTTAATATTTAAATGAATTATTTAATAAGATAAAGTAAAGTTAAAAATATATTTCTTCTTTCTAGAAAAAAAGATGCCATCAAGCTAGGTCAGCCAGCCAGTCCTTCGCACACAAGTAGAAGTCTCGCCTCGTCCTAGCAATCAGAGGTTCGATTCCCATCCCTGCTAGAATTGAAGTACCACTCGCCTAATGTGAGTTACAATTTGATATGAGAATAATAAAAAATATATTTTATAAATACCTAGAATTTTTATAAGCACAATGTTTGCTACTATGGTCCTCTAGTTGACAGTGTATTATCAAAAATAAACGAAATGAATTTTTACTTTCTTTTACTTCTATTTATGTTAATATATAGAGAGAGAAAGTATTGGATTCATGTCAAAAATTTGATGGATATACACGTTTTGAGGACATCTGAATCCAAAAAAGTGGTTTTCGTGACATTGTCTGTCTGTGAACAAAATATCTCAAGAACGAAAAGACCTAGGAGGTTGAAATTTTATATTTAAGTTTGGCATCCCCCTGGGACCTGACACGAAGCTTTTGAACAAAATCGGCCAAAGAGTACTAGTACTTTACTGATGTAATTTTTCAATATTTTTCGATTTCCTCAAAATTTGCTTCAATGATTTTGATTAAAATTTAAAAAGCACTTATCTTTTAGAATATATGGACCCTGTTACGCATTAGTGTGTCAAGCGCCAAAAAATTAAAAATTGAGTTTAAGCACGGAATATTGTTTCAAAGCTATAATTAATAGTATTTTTTTATGAAATATGTCCTAAAAAAATTTATATTTAATGTTACTTGCACAATTGACAAATAAAATTATATATAATCCAATGAAAACAAAAAACTTAATGTTAATTTTCTCAAAACTCGGTAGGTGGCGCGTGACACACTAATGCGTAACAGGGACCATATATTCTCATTTTTCCATTGAAATCTTTTGAAGCCCATTTTACTCTTGTACTTTAGAGGAAAGATAAGAGAAATGGTTGCCACGATAACAGAATATATATATTTTCCCATATTTATAAATTGTACATCTAATACCGTCTTGTCGGAAACTAAATATATGTTAATTAAATATAAATATGTCGACACAAAAAAATCTGGTGCGATCAGTCACACCAGATTTTTTTTTTATATTGACGCATTTAGAGCTTAAAAGGCTCTGATGCCTCATAAGAAATATTTTAATGATAATATTTTTATATATTTTATTTTTCTTGAGTAGGAGCAATTTATTTCACTGGAATCACGGTTTATAGGTTGAAAATATGATTATTCTTATAAATAACTTTAATAATACTATATTAAATTTATACATTTTTTCATTTTTGTTTTTGCACATTCAGTATGCATTGGAGTTTCAATTTTATAAGAAACAATATAGTACAAAAATCCTCTAACAAATAATAATACTTTTCAACTTTAGTTGGAATATTTTTTTCTTAGTAATCTATTCATCTAATTAGTACTAACCAGGAACCGATTCTTAGGCTCAAAACACAATAAGAATATTAATCTAGTCAATATTTATATAATTTTTTTTAGGCAAATTCACTCTATCGATACATCTGAAATATAAATTGTTCAAGAATTCAAAATAACAAAATAGCGAATAAAAAAATAAATATTACTTATTAATATATTAAATAAATTATATTTTTGTATATATATAAAATTTGGCAGTTAAAAGTCACTATATCGCGATATATATTTAGTTTTATTTTTTGATTATTAATTTATTATCACGAATTATTTTATCTTTTAAAATAAAATTTATTTATGATATATAAAATATATTTTCTTTTTCATAATATACCATTATAATAAATAAGAATATTTTTTAATAAAAGGAAACAAATATATTATTATTGCAGAATTTTAATAAAATGGAGACAATATTTGTTTCAATAAAAATTTTTTACCACTAAATTATCATAATTTTATATCATTATATAATATAAAGATAAGAATATAAATTAGAATAATAAATTTAATAAAGGAAGTCCCAAAAATGTAATTATTCTTAAGAAATGTGTATTTTCGTACAATATAAAATTGTTAAAAAAAATCATATCCATTTTATTAAAAATTATATTTCTATAGACTAATTTGAGCAGAAATTAGACATGGGGAAAGTGAAAATTCTTTTAGAAATACTTCTTTTATGGGTCCTTTATATGAGGCAGTTGAGGAAAAACGTAATATCATATGACAAATCACATTTCCTCATTTCTAAGCTAATTCCATCTTTAAATTTCATATATTCAGGTAATTTCGAAGTCATATTATTTTTTATTTGGTTGGGGTTTGGACGATCCTGGCGTTCTCATCCCCCTCTCCCAAATGAATAAATTTTAAAGAATATAAAATATTATTTATAATTTTTAAAATTTATTTTCCTCTCTAATTTTTGTTTATTTACTCTCACTGAGAATTATTTGCCTATTATAAATCGAAAACGTTCTCTGGACTACCTGAATCTCTTCCTCATCATGTAATTCATTATTTCTCTAAAAAATTATTATAACCACTTCCCGCTTTAGCTCTTCTTAAAAAAGGAACGTTTAGTTTGTACATATGACAGACACTGAATATATCCTCTGTGAAGTTTGGACGTTTCAGTTTCAGTCCTTTGAATGGGAAAAATAGTTCATTTGAAATGCATAAAAAACCCCCAACAGACTAATTTAAAAAACGTTGTACTTTTCAAAGTAATATGATTTTTGGGACACCCGCTTTTGATAAATGGAAGTTGGAAGAAAATTTTCTTTATTAATTAATACTGCTTATTCCTTAATAAATTCATATAAATGCATTGCTATATTATAAAACAAAAATTATTATATTCATATGATGCTTCTTTTTTTTATAAAAATAGGATATCATTTCTTGATAAATATATTTTTGTTTCTCCACATTTTAATCAAAGTGAATTATATTCATTTATTTTTAATTTCTTAATTATTTAAAATTTTTTTTTCGCAAATATTTCTATAGGTATATACCTGGTAATTTAATACTTTTTGAAATCTTGAAAAATTTTTAATTATTTCTATAAATGTAAAAAAATTGTCTAAGTTGATTATTTATTATTTTAAGAATAAGCACATATTTTAGTAATACCTTAATGTTTTTTCTTTGTTTCTACTATTTCCTACTTAAGTTCAAGATAAAATACGGAGATAAATCCTTAAAATTTTCCTTTTTTTTTTGTTTGCATGAATAAGAAGGGGAATATATATCAATATTAGATATATGTATTTCAAAGATTTAGGATATAAATTTTTTTATTATTGCTATAAATAAAGCTCATTCAATTTGCAAAAATTAGCATATATTGCTTTTATTTGGAGAGCAATATAATGCGTATTAAACATATTTATATATTAATAATAAAAATGTAGGCTCTTTGATCAATAAAAAAGATAATGTACGGAAAGAATTATATTCTTCAAATAAATATAAGAAATTCAAATGGGAATTTTAAGCCGTAATATATCTCATTATTATCGAAATTAATCATTTATCTAATATTGATTATTTTAAAATTAAGATATCTCAAAGTTATTTATTATTTTTGTATTAAGTCACTGGAATGATTTATAAAAAAAGATTAACTAATAATTTTAAAATCTACTCTCTAACATATTTATTATTCAGATTTGTTTTCGTTTAAAAAAAAGTCTTTTTGAGCAAAAATTGAGTGAGATTTCCAACGAATTAGAGGTTTTAAAATATTGTTAGTTCCTTTAAAATAAAATAAAAAAACAGATCTAGAAGTGAAAATCAAAAAAGATCAATAAATAATACGTTTTCTTTTTTTAGGAAGAAAGAAGCCATCGACTAGCCGGGCGGAGGCGATGGCAAGACGTAGGGTCAGTCGTTATACGGTTGACATTGTTGACAACGGCGAAGTGTCTCCGGACGAAATTTTTCCACTTGGAATGTGGAGGAAGAAATGGTAGGAAAATTTCGACGAATTGTTCTAATTGCTTTATTTAAAATACGATCAGGATCTTCATTTGAATCTGGAATTTAAAAATAAAACTAGTTAGATGGAAGGAGCAATTAAAAAAAAAATTACCCTAATGGCTAAATCTTTCTTAAGATCTAGAATATAGGTAATGTGTTTTTGTGGTCGAATGTCCCTTGGCTTGTTGCACACCGTTGCTCCGTATAGACTGGAGTTCCCAAGAGATCATTTGATCCATCAGCAAAAATATACTAACAAATAATGTTTGAACATAACTTAAAACTTGTCAGAACTGAATCGGTCCGTTTATTGAATTTTAATCTAAGATTCAAATGAATGTCTCTAACAATATCTTTCTAACAATAAAAGAGGAAGCAGACAGCCAGGAGATAAGTCTCTAAGGTATTCTCATTGAGACGTTTCCTCTTTATTTAAATAACGCCATAAGTACAAATTATGCTACTAAAGGGTGTTTCAAAAAGGACTTTACAACTTGGAAAATTCATATAAATTTATTCAGGGAACTTACAGAGGTGATTGTAGTGAATTTGTCGAGAAACACATCAAATTTTGACTCGTGTAGTTCGCTTGTGCCAAACCGAACTATCACGAGCACTAGCGTCAGTTGAGCGTTAAAGATGGTTACCTTCATTGGTAGTCAATTTCTTCCCAAATTCTTTAGTTTGAGGTAAAAAAAAATTGATGTCTTTTCCTTTAAACTACACTAAAACCAGCTCTGTAGCTTCTTTGAATAATGACTTTGTTTCTTTAAACCAAATAGACCTCGCTCGGGTCCAGTGAAGACAGTCATCTTTAACGCTCAATGCCTCTAATGCTCGTGATAGTTCGATTCGGTACATTGAGCGCCAATAATTAAGTCCCCACCTGATAGCTAGAGCCTTAAGAATATGGTATAATACATTCTTTATGGTGAAATAATTTTAAATTTGAAAAGGTAAAATAAAATCATCTGAAACAGATTTTACGTTTTACTTTTTCGGTCATTAAAATTATTTCACTATACACCATATATTATACCATATACTTAAGGCGCTAGCTATAAAATGGGGACTTAATTGTGGCGCTCATTGTACAGGCGAACTACATGAGTCAAAACTTTATGTGTTCTCTACAAATTGACACTACAATCACCTCTGTAGGTTCTCTGAATAAATTTAAATGAATTTTCAAAGTTGTAAAGTCCTTTTTGAAATACCCCAAATATATAGCATATAAAATTACCTATGCTATACCTTATACCTATTCATTTCTTAGGAGCTTATAGTGATATTTATTCAAATGATTAAATTTGTTTTGTTAATCTCCTAGCTCCCCTCTCTCTTTTAATGTTAAATTAAACAGCCAAATATTACTTTGTATACAATTTTCATTCATACGCGGGGTATTTCTGAGAAAACATGTTTCTTCCATGAAAAATTTCCATAATCACATATTAAATTCCTTGATATAAAATTAATTACCTATTGCTAAATGTGCAGCAAGAGTATATCTGCCTGCTGTTAGAGTCCACACTCTTAAATCGTGAACATGCCGAACTCCAGGAACAGCAAGAAGTCGACCTAGCACAGCCGTATATTCGATGGCCCTAGGCCACGATTCCATTAGGATATTGGCCGCATCACGAGCCACTGGCAGAGTTGTGGCCACCACTAGTATTGAGAAGGCGAATGTGCACAAAGGATCTACGATTTTCGCCTGGGGCTGAAAATAATTAAAGAAGGATTAATCTTGTGAAAAATTGTATAAAAAAATAAAACAAACATTTTTTTATCTTAATGGAGAGGCAAAACATCGAATTCATCTTAACTTTCGGGTACCCGAGAAAAACATTTTAGGAATAGCCTATATTGATCTTTAAAAAATGTATGAGAGTACAAAAGAATTTTTTGTTATTTTATTATAATAAAAAAATTCCCTTCATTGACCCCAATTATTAATTTTGCTGGCATGTTGAACAAATGTTTAAAATAAAAGATATTGATTTGAGTATATTATCAAGATATAAAAATGAAAATTATTTAAAATGTGGTGACTTATGGCACGGATAGTCTACGACTCACTTGATCTGACTTCAGTTCATCTAATTGTTGCTGCTCTTGAACGCCTTCAGATTAAGAGTAAAAGGAGAAGAAATTCAGATTATTTGTGTGCAAGAAAGTTGTTTTTTACAGAATTTTGGACTTCAATAAATTCGGATTAAGAAGGAAGAATAATTTCTGATTATGTAAAAAGATATGGTTGTTAATGGGATCACAAGAAGAGAAGAAAGGCCATTATAAGTTCACAATTAAAAGATATTAAAATGATGGATGCTGCTACACTTACGAAAAACTTAATAACTACTGCAGATAGGAAGACACCGACACTTTGAATGATATCACCAATCACATGGATGATTGCTGAGCGTATATTTAAGTTTAGTTCTTTCTGGATATGAATATGTGAATGATGAGTGGAACGCAGCTGAGAACAAAATCCTCCATGAAGTACGAGGCCGATTCTAAAAAAAGAGATATTAATAAAATAAATGTATTTGAAAAAATATGAGTGCTTTTGTGCAAGAGAATTCAGACTTCAAAGTTTAGCCTTTTCTCAGCACTTTGATTTCTTAATCTAGTTTTTCTTTTAGATAAGGGAGGAAGCTCGCTCAGTTATAGTCTCTCCTAGATATTTATACTTATTAACAATTTCTACTGGGTTTTTCTTGTATTTCCATTATTCTTCTTGGCTCAATCTGCCTCCCTTTCTGAAAGCCATTATTTTGGAATTTTCCAGATTGATTTTCAAATTCCTAAGTACGAAGTATTTCTCTAAATTATTTATCATTGTCTGGAGCCCCTTTCTAGTTTCGCTGAATCATTAGATCGTCCGCATACAAGATAATTCGAATATTGAGATCTTCCTTCTCCAGAGAATCTCCAAGATCGTCTATGAATAACGCAAAGAATAAGAGGCTGAGGAGGAACCCCTGGCGAAGCCCTGCCACCGTTCTTAAGTCATCCGTAACGCCACCATTAATCCACACTCCTGATTTCGTATCCTTGTTCAAATTTTTAAGGCATTTCCACACCTTAATAGAGAGACCTTTACACGTCAGTTTGTATAGTAGTGCTATTCAATGCCTACTTTGTTCAGTGCCGTTCCAAAGATACAAGTAAAGTTCCCAAGAGTAGTTTTTTATAATTAATCACCTCCCTTCGCGAAATCATTAAAAAAAAAAACAATTATATAATTCTTTTTGGTGAGAATGTTCAACAGTCTCTCTTTCAAGGCCTTGGAAAAGGCCTATGCGTTGCACAACAAAATAAATATAATCCAAAACACAAAATTAAATTATGAAAGGTAGATTAATTATATTTAAAAATTAATTAAAACATCTGACGTTTTAATTAATTTTTAAATTTAATTAACCTACCTTTCATCATGTACACGTCAGAAATAGAGGAATATATTCAAGATATAAAATTAAATTAATCCAATTCAAAATTAACAGCAGAAATTAAATAATTCGGGGTACTGTATATATAAAAAAAAGCCAACTTACAAAATATTCATAAAAATGGCAAGTGCTGCGACAACCATCATTGTATTTGCATTTATTTTAAAATCTTGATGAATTAATCTTTGAGTCGCCATGAATACAAAAATTCCTGTTAAAATCCAAATAATGGACATACTCAGCAGAGCACCAAGAACCTCTGAAAACAAATAAAGAATGATTTTTATAAATTATGAAATATGTGGAAAAATGTCATATGTCATACTCGTATTCCCCCCTTTTACCATTGCATAACAGGGTCATTCTAATTATATTTTAGAGAGCGGAAAAAAAGCCTTTCAACTTTTGTCAATTTTGAGAATTTTCCAGATTTTCTTAGATATCTCCATCTAAATCGACTTTTGCGACTTTTTTTGGAGCTTTTTTGCCCCTCAGACTTTAAAAAAAAAAGCGGTTCTTATGACTGACTTTTTTCAAATTTTTTAATATAGCATATGCTTTTTTTTAATTTTGCATTTTTGGCTACTGAAGCCATTTAGTGTTTTTTTTTTTTTTTTTTTTTTTTTTTATTTATGGTCTTTTTCGCCATCTGAGGCCATTTCGACTCTGTCCCTATTTATTTCAATCTACCCTTGAGCCACAGGACCGTTTAAAAATTTTACATCTTTTTTTTTTAAATCTTTCGACTTTAACGATACAAAATTATTTTTATACGTATATAGGGGGATCAGGAACATTATTTACATCTTTACATCTTGAATTCTAATATATCGGAGGAAACTAAATCGACACAAAAAATGTGTGACAAGCACATAACTCTTTCAATTACCAAAAGTAAGAGAAAGTTGTGCCCTGTGCGACCAGTCACACCAGATTTTTATTTTTGTACTAATAAAATTAAATTTTTTTATTTTTTATAGGGAGACATATATTTTGTTGATTCAGTTAACAGATTAATATACTGAAAATTCCTTAATAGATAATTTTTTTAACCAGTTCACCGAATAATTTTTTTGTTTCAATTAGAAGCAACTTTTTTCAATTTGCTATGATTATCTCATGAAGTTGCTGAGTAGAGCGGAGTAGATGGGTCTAGTTTAGAGGAAATTATAGTAGCAGCCAATTGTACCATCTAAATAACATGTAAAATTTATTATTATTTTATATAATACAAAGGAATGGAGTTTCTAGTCTGTTCATCAAACCCTATTTTGCCCCACTGACAAACGGATACTAGGGAATATCTTTGTTTTTTTGATAAAATAATGAGTCAAATGATCACTTTGAATGTCAAATAATTTAATTGATAATTTCCTTTAAAAACAAGATAAGTGACTATGATATTAATTTTTACAACAGTTAATTCCAGAATCATCTTAAGAATAAAAAACTACTTCCATCTATTTTGAAATTTTTTCAATTTAACGAAGCTCACCGGCTCGATGATATCCAAATGGAAGTCTTTTGGTGGCGGGACGACGTCCTAGCCAGAGTGCAATTAGACTGATAAGAAATCCGACTAAATCGGATAAGAGATGTACGGCATCAGTCATTATAGCTAAACTTCCTGCGAGGTAACTGCCAATGATTTCTCCAATCTGAGAAAAGAAAAGAGATTGTTACAGTTTTTTTAAATCTGCAAAATAACAAATTTAATTTTTACTAGTAGGTCTATAAAGAACAAGACTTTTGGCCAAGAATGGGCATCCCAGAACCTGCAGATCCCGTACATGGAAAAATTGGATCTAGATCTAAATCCAGATCCTACCTATTCGTCTGAAACGGCCGGAATTATGGGTGAACAACTCTTGCTTCCTTCATCACGATAATGCACCATGTCATACTGCATTGGTTCTTCGCTATTTTTTTGCCAAAAGCTCGACTCATATCGTTCCGCAACCACCGTATTCGCCTGATTTGGCTCCGTGCGACTTCTGGCTATTCAGCAAACTCAAAAGACCAATGCGGGGCGCCGTTTTGACACGATTGAGGAGATAAAAACCGAATCGAAGAAGGTCTTGCAGGCTCTACCGGAAAAAACTTTTCCCGACTGTTTCGAGGACTGGAAAAGGCATTAGAAAAAGTGCGTTTTATTGGACGGGGATTACTTTGAAGAGGATGAAATTGATTTGAAAAAATAAATAAAAAATTTACATTTTATAAACAAATTCACCTTACTTTTTGATCACATTGGTATATCCAGATCATACAATTTTAAATTCTATTTTTAGATCAGATATTTTTATCGAATTGGTTTATATTTGGCGGAGGTATATAGTTGATAATATGTAGATTCAATGGAGGATCAATATATTGTCAATAGCTGGCCTGAGGATGGTCCTATATGCGACCGAAACGTCGGCCCTGGCACATTAATTAATAATAAATTGAAAAAAACTACTAGCTGCTTGTTCATTGGAGAAATCCAGAAACCTTTAATCGAATTGGTTTTATTGGAAGCTTTTTTTGTTAACATTTGTCCAGCGAATCAAAATCGAATCAGCGGGTTGGGGCCTTTGAAGGGAAAATTTGTTCCTCTTTTGGAATTTATGCCACCTCTTTTTCCCGTCAGTAATAATTTAATAATAAAATTGTCAAGAGAGTCAGCTATGGGGTAGCCTCTATTGAAATAAAACTATCAATGTAGGTATGTTCTTACATTAGGAGTTTTATTCAAATCGTAGACTCACCGAGTACTGCAGATATTATTCAATATCGAGGTTTTCGGCCTTTTCAGTACACAAAAAAAAATACAATTTATTTCAAAAAATCATATTTATTTTAAAAGGCTTAACAAATCAATGCGGGTTTCGACGGGTTTCAGCTTGTCTTCCTCAATGTCGGGTATGTACCTTTTTATAGGTGATTTTCATAAAATTCCTCTCCAGGAACAAACCTTCTTTTGCAAAGAACGCCCAAACACTTTCTTTTATTAATTTTTGAAATAAATTGTATTTTTTATTTTGTACTGAAAAGGCCTAAAACCTCGTTATTGAATTGTGAGTTTTATTTGTCTCTTGTCAAATTTCTGATCTGACATTTCATATCGACAATAATTGAATAATTTTTTTTTAAAGATGATCGCAATCTTTCCCATCCATGCTTACAAGATCCCAATAAAAGAAACCTCCACTGATTTCTTATAGATATAAAATCGATATTTTAAAAAGTCAATTACCATAAAAATAAGGCACATGAGGCATGCAGCTAGGAGCTGCAGGAGGGGTATATTATTGACACCTGGAAGAGGACGATGACAATGATCAGCTTCGTCTGAATTCAAATCAATCTCCTCCTAGAAACATAACAAAAGATAAAATAGGCAATGAGGTCAGCATTTAACTCTTATTAAAAAATATATTTCTTTGAATGTAAATGTGACCAAGTTTTGATAGTGGTCCAGAAATTGTTTTCTATAAAAATTTCCCTTTAATATAAAAGAGATAAAATCATATCAATAAACTGTCACTTCCTTTATGTGGATCTAAACTTGTTAAAGTTTGAAGTTTAAATATGAAAATCCGCTTAACCTAAATTTGATATACATGCTTTCACAGATCGGCATGCTAATAACAATTATCTTACAAATGGTCCAATTTGTAAAAATCTTAAAAAATAAAAATTGGATAATTTAATTCCTTCCTTTATAAGTGACGAGCGATAAAAGGTAAATAGAGAACTTACATCGTTATTTAGCAGAGGCATTTCATCGCCATCCGCGATGTTTATCAAATGGGTTTGTAAACCCGTTTGATAAATATTATTTAACGAGGCCCGATGTGAAGATGAATCCAAACTCGCCTGGTCGAAACCCAACATACTCGAAGCATCTGATAATGAACGACATTTTATACAATAAGTACCTGGTTCGTCCTCTTTATCAAAAATCGCTAGGGACGAGCCATCATCTTGTAACAAGTTGACAAGACTAGATTGTTGATGATCACATAAATTCCCTATTTCCTCGAAATATTTTGCCATAATTAAAATAACATATTCATGAAAATAATTTAGTTATATTGATTATTCACTTAACAAATATATAAAATTTCAAATGATATAATTACGATTAATTTATCGAATGTATATGATATGTATAAAGATTAAATGAGTGATTTATGACAGATTTGAAGACTGAGGCCATTCTCCTGTCACGCTGTCACTCTGCTAAAAGATGGAGGATGTGACGTCACGTGTGACGCCTGCTCTGACATCATGAGGTCAACGCGCGCGCTCCATCAAACTAACGAAGGATTATTTAAATGTAAATATTTTCCTTTACTTTTATCTATCAAATAAGTATTTATTTTGTGTTATTTCCTCATATTAAAAATCAAATACAGTCGTCTCTCGATAATTCGAATTTTTCGATAATACGAACTCTTCAGCTGTAAATTTCGGTAAATGCTGTTTATTTAGATATACTTGATTAACTCGAAATCTTCTTCGTAACAAGAGCGGTAGAGAACGTTCTATAATTCGAACTAGGCCATTTACCTTCTCCATAATTAGAATTTTTACTAGCAACTCATTTGCCGCGTAATGTTTACCTCTTTTCGGCTGAGCTCAGATTAACTTCCCAATTCTGTTTAGTTTGTCACGATCAGTGGCGTAACGTTTTTTAGCTGCCCCCCTCCCCGCAACCGCCCCATTATTAAAAATCTTGAAATCTTGTAAAATAAGAGCCATTTTAGATTTTCTATTAAAATTGATTTTTCTCTATATCTCTTAAACTGTGTTTGATGGAAAAATTCTAACTACTCTGAATTTAGTATAAAAAAAATGAACTAGATTCACTAATCAGATTTCTTGTGAAGTAAACCTTGTCGATCATTGTGCAGATCTAAAAATATAGTGACGAAAATCGACCTAGCCATATTTTTAGGAATCAGTTTTTTCTCTTTTTGGGTATATTTTAATGACATTTAAGCAGTGTGTCTATAAGCATATTATTTTCTTATTTATTTTTATTTCTATATTTACCATATTAAAATATTACACTTTCTATAATCAATGAAAGACTTAAGAAATAAGTTTTTCTATTATCACAACTATGAATATTTAGAAGAAAGATTATTAACTACTCCTGGAAGAACAGAGCCGCATTTAGAATCGATGAGTATGTCAATGTTGTTAATAGGATCTCTCTTATCTAGCCGAATTGGTCCAATATTTACAATTGCAATCGATTTTTCTCTGTTAGAAACTTCAAGGACTATTCGATAGGCAGACCAGACAGAAATACTGTAAAAAAAAAAAATTAATTTCTTAAATAATCTTTGCAATAAAGGTATGGGAGAGCCGAATAATATAAGTTTTTTTTTTTTTATTTATATAAAACACACACTTTTTTCTCATTTACACTCACACACATTCACACAGTCTTTTCGGCAAACTTAGGCCATTTAAGACTTTTAAAAATACTCGTATGTTTAATATATCTATTGTGGGTCCAGGCATTTCTATTTAAGCCATTTGGTATCCAAATGCCTTAAATAAAATCATCGGACTGCCTGGGGTCCGAACCCGCGACTTTCGGTATAGAAGGTAGGCACGCTACCATCAACTCCAAGCCCCGTGGGCCATAAGAAAGTTGATCTCAGAACAAATAACAGACTACCAAAGATAATTTTCAGACCACTCTTCTCTTACTCTTCGGTAAGAGAAGTTGTGTGTTAACATGCTGGTCACACCAGATTTTTTGTGTCGAGATATATTTAGTTTCAGTTAGCACTTTAGTTAACTTGAGCACATGCATTTCATAAGTAAAAAGTAAAAAAGTCAATTGATACAAAATTTCCATAGGCTCTGTGTATTTTAAATGTTGACTGCTTGAAATAAACTATGGTTATTTTTCAAAATTTTAATCTCATATTTGGATATTTTATACACAATAGAGAATCCCAAATAAATCCAAAAGTTATAAGAATTGGAAAAAATTTTTTTAAATATGTAAAAAGTTTCAAAGAGACCCCCTTTTGAATCGAAATTAACATGCAAATCCCCATAGGGATTTAACATTGGCTCTATGGGTAGCGAGAGCCGGAAGATGAAAAATCTGAAATACATCAGTAAAGTGTACTTCAAATAATTTTCACGAAAATTTTCCCTGGGGGCCCACTTTTTTGGACTCAGGGGACCTCAAAACATGTATATCCATCAAAATCTCGACATCGAATTTTTGACATGTTCGCCAATACTTTCTCTCTATTTATATTTCATATATGAGTAAGACAAAGTAAAAAATTAGGACGAGTAGAAAAATAAAATTTTATTTTATATTTGTTTTCAATCACTAGGTTTTTTTTTTATTCTCATTTTCTCTGAAAGGCCCAGTTTATAGATTCCACATCCCAAGAATTATTTTTTTTTCAATAAATTGAAATCTTACCTTGATCCCAATACTAAAAGCCCGTTGCACTTTTTTATAGCCTCATTAATCTTGTCTACAGTTTCTTTAGGAATTGAATCTCCAAAAAAATTATTTTTGGCTTTAAAAGCCCTCCACATTGAGAACAATTTGGATAATGAAAATTTTCAATTATTTCCTAAAAAAGAAAATATTTTAAAATTTGAAAGGTAATTAATAACAAACTTTAAAAATTTCTTATATATATAACTAAAAATACATATAGGCTATATATATCGAATGTTATATATTATTACCTGTGTTACAAATTCAATATCACCATCTGGCCTCATTGAAGGAGCAGACGCTAAAATTTCATTTAATTTGGTATCGGGATTCAATTCCTTAAGCCAGTTTTGAAATTGATTTCGATTCATCGCAAACGGACATTTTATGCAGTGGATTTTGTGAGCGGTTCCGTGCATTTCAACAACCTAAAAAATTTAGATACATGATGCATGAAATTTTTTTATGACTCTTGATCTATTTAAACATATTTAAACAAATACAGTGTATCAAGGAAGTACTGTACATATAAATTTTCATCTTGGAAAACATATAGGCAGAATACAGTTGTTTATTTAACTCAAGCGAGAAGAAATTTTTTAAAATATTTTTATTCTCTCTTTTAAATAATAATGAAAACAATAATAAGATAACTCATCAAATAGATATCTTAAATGTAAATATTAATTATAGATCATTTATTTACGTTCATTGTTCCTGCTCTTCTATGTAGACCATCGACGTTTTGCGTGATTAATGGCAGATTTTTGTTGTTTTGTAATTCTTCTAATTTGGTTAATGCGAGATGTACTTCATTTGGTTGAATAAACCCAAATCTCGGCCAACCAAAATAATTCCGGGCCCAATAACGTTGTCTGGCTTTTTCATTTTTTAAAAATTCTGTGTACATAATTGGCCTGAAAATAAAAAAAAATACATTATTCAACTTTCAAATAGCGCTCTTCTTTATTTAAAGGAGGTATACTAGGGTATAGCTGAGTGTTGATATTCAAATAGGTAGAAAGAATAAGCAAGCAGCTAGTTGTATTTCAATTTATTAATAAACCAGGCCCGACGTTTCGAGGATTATTATATATTTTTTCAGACATTAACCCTGAAGATGGTCCCATATGTGACCGAAATGTCGGCCCTGGTTTATTAATAAATTGAAATATAACTAGCTGCTTGCTCATTCTTTCTACCTATTTGATTATTCAACTTTGTTAGTATTCTAGTTGTGGCTGTTGAGTTATATCAAGGAAAGGTTGCAGGAGCAGACACTGACAGCCAAATTTTTGTTCTTTAAAAATTTTATTGGGCCGAAGTTTCGGTTTCGATAGAGGCCATCTTCATGTCCCAACAAGTGTCAAGGAAATATATATAATTTGCATTATATATATTTCTTTATTAAAGCTTTTGTGGTTTGAAATATTATTATTAGGAGAATTTTTAATTATAGACCACATTTTTGTATTAAATATTTATTAAAAATATATAAATACTGTACAACGTTTCAACTGCTTATTCTGCAGCCGTTATCAAGCACTGTGCACACCCCAAATTTGTTTTTTTTTTTTTTTTTTATTTGGGGGCAAGCGCCCCCCCCCCCCCGCGGACGCCCATGCTGTGCATTGCTCCGACTCAAGTGAACTAACTATAACGGCTGCAGAATAAGCAGTTGAAACGTTGTACAGTATTTATATATTTTTAATAAATATTTAATACACAAATGTGGTCTATATATATTTCCTTGACCCTTGTTGGGACATGAAGATATAGCCTCCGAAATGTCGACAGAGGCAATATTAAATATAATATATCGAATAGAGAAAAAATCGATTATTTTAATTCTTATGATAAAATTAATTTTTCAGACCTGTATTTGGAACGAGCATAGAGTCCGACGCCTTCACTTCGGTAATCTGGAATTCCTGATTCGGTGCTGACACCTGCGCCTGTCAAAACGAGTATAGATCCCAGGTGAGAATCCATCCATGACTTGAGCTTTTCTATCTGGAGAGCAGATGCCTGCCGATATTGTGGTACAAACTACCTAACAAAACAGATAAGAATGAACAGACAAGCATTAAAATAACAGATTGAACATTCTGAAAATTTTATTATACCCAGGCCATAGATCACGGGCGTCCGCAGGATTTTTTAGGGGGGCAAGGATTTTTTGCAGGGGGGGGGGGGGGCAAGTCACTTCCAGATAAGTTAAAAAAAACGTATTTTGATATTAATAATGTTATACATCTCTTAGTATTTAAAGCTTTCTCACCGCGGCAAGGTGGATGTATACTGTGAAAGGTTTTTTTGTATTTTTTTTTTGTTTTACACATTTTTTTCTATCATTTTAATTTTCCAGAGGGGGCAAGTGCCTGGTTGCCCCCCTCTGCGGACGCCCATGCCATAGATCGAATCTATAGATAAAGAGCCTCAAGAAAAATACATCCCCAAAAAAATAAAAGAAAATTTTTATCATTCTAGCAATGGTAAAATAAAGAAATTTTCACAAATAAAAAATTGTTTCGCCACCCCTATTTCTCTCAACTGTGCTAGCTGAACTATGGTCCCTTTGTAAGCAACGGCGGATCCGGAGGAGTTTCTCGGAGGGGGGGGGAGTAATCTGGTGTGACTCGTCTCACAGAACACAATTTTTTCTTAATTTCGGTAATTTAAAGGCGCATTCTGTACTTGTTTACCAAAATATATATATATAAATCAAATTTTTAAGTATTAATTTTTAAAATTTTAAATTAAAGATGTTTTCCGAAAAAAAATATTTTTCTCAAATCTCGGAGGAGGGGGAGGGCAATTACCCCCTTTACCCCCCCCCCCCCCCCGAAACAAAAATTGTATGACGGCTAATGGAGCTTTCTAGCTCTAGCCTGATTTTAAATAAATAAATTCTAATTCGAAATTCTCTCTCGATAACCTAGTATGAACAAAATTTCTAAAATGGCCTTTAAAACAGATATGGGTATATAATATAGGTCTTGTGAATTTAACTTACCATAATTTGAGAATAAATGTCGACTTTAAGAAATTAAGTTATTTAAATAATTTATAAATTGTTTTTTATCTGTTTTAAATGTCACGCATGTCAAAAAGAAATATCTTTATCAGGATTTCTATTTGGTGACAGATGAATTTTTTTTTAAGATCAGACTCAATTTGACAACTTTGGCAATTGTTCATTTCGATCAATTTCGATAACAATTTCTAAATTATTCTAATTCTTTTGATAATTTTTCTGTAAAATATATATATTATTCATCTAAATATTGACAAATTTATTTCTTCCAAGGAAATATTTATACATTAATTTTTTTTTTTTTTTGATAACTTCAATAGTTGGCAACACTTTTTAATTCAAAAATTTTTTTTAAATTAAAATAAAAATACCATAAAAACTTATTATATATAACAAGTTCTCCAATAATTCTGCTGGACCATGCTGGTCTTATTATTAATGTAAAGATTATCTTGTGAAGGAAAATTAATTTTCGAAGAAAAATACCAAATGCTTATCGCGACAGCATTGAGGTAGAATCTCAAGAACGAACCTTTCTTATTTCCAAATAGATATTTGATAATGACCATGCCCATGTATTTTGAGTGATATATTTTGTTATATTTCAAACAAAATTTCACTTTTTTTTCCTATTTCTCTCAGTGAAAGTTGCACAAAGAATACACAATTTGGGAAGCTAGGCCTCTTGTATATTCCATGTCCTCCTACAGTGACTCTGCAATGACTTTCTGAATCTTCTTTGTTTTAGAAAGGTTTAATATTTAAAAATTAAAGATTTTATTCAGTGTGAAGTGTCATTTTTTTGTGATATAAATTAATTAATATCTCTCTTTATCTCAGGTACTTTCAAATTTTTTTTTATTAACTGTTATATACAAACTTTCTTAAAAACGTTAAAAACTAAAAAAACATGGCGATATTATGTTAAAAAATCTGGTGTGACTGGCGCACAGCACACAACTTTCTCTTACCCTTCGGTAAGAGAAAGTTGCGCACTGTGCTGGTCACACCAGATTTTTTGTGTCGAGATATATTTAGTTTCCGATAGCACCTTAGTTTCAAACTTGCATTTTAAATGTTGACTGCTTCAAATAAACTATGGTTATTTTTCAAAATTTTAATCTCATATTTGGACATTTTATACACAATATAGAATCGTAAATAAATACAAAATTTCATAAGAATTGGAAAAAAAAATTTTAAATGCGTAAAAAGTTCCAAAGGGGACCCCCTTTTGAATCGAAATTAACATACAAATCCCTATAGGAAATTAACATTGTTTCTATGCGAAGATAAGGTGGAAAGGGAATTTAAAAAGAGTAGAGAGAGACGATAATGTTTGCAAGTGAGAGAGATATATATATATGTTTTCTTTGAAACAATTAAAACAGAAATAAAAAAAAAATAAATGGGAATTTAAATAATAATTGATTTTTAATCTAATAAAAAGAAAAAGATTTAAATTCCGTTACCATGGTAACCATTTCTATCTTTCCTATGAAGAACAAGAGTAAAGTGGTCTTCAGAAGATTTCAACGGCAAAATGAGAATATACATTTTAAAGAGCATCTAAAAAATAATTGATTTTTGAATTTAAAAAAAAATCCTTGGAGGGAATTTTGAGAAAATCGAAAAAAACTGAAAAAGTACATCAGTAAAGTACTAGTACTTTTTGGCCGATTTTGTTCAAAAGCTTATTTTGAGATTCTTCAAAGGTACCTAAGTTAAATATAAAATTTCAATCCGCTAGCTCAACTCCTTCATGCTAAAAAAAATGGTTCCACACACACAGACACACACACACACACACACACACAGACCAATTTGCGGGACCCACTTTTTTTGGACTCAGGGGACCTCAAAACATGTATATCCATCAAAATCTCGACATCGAATTTTTGACATGATCGCAATACTTTCTCTCTCTATATATTTCATATATAGGGTAAGAGAAAGTAAAAATTATAAAAAAATTATTTTAAAGGAAATTTTATATGCTTAATTAAAATGTTATATTTTTCATTTGAAAATAATTAATGTTTGTTTATGGAGTATAAACTAGAACACTTTCTTATATATATAAAAGATTTTCCAAAAATTTAAACTTTTAAGCAATACAAATTCTTGATTTCGAGTAAACTTTATTTCTAAAATTTAATCCACTTAGGGTCGATTCACACATCACTAGTCATGTCACGTCTCCGTTCCGTCAGTTCCGATTAGCATAGTCACAAAAAATATGTTTTATTAAAATTTAAGTGGCTGGCCGAGCTGACTGAGCCGGCACAGTCACGATCAGAATTGTCACTCTTACTGCAGTCCACAGATCATACATAAAAATTTTGACATCAAATTTTTGACATGAATCCAATACTTTCTCTCTATATAATTTGAAGAGAAGTTGCTGTTGATGTTATGGAATGGAAAAGAGCAAGTACAGGTGCAGCAAATAAAGAGAACCTTTGGATGCCAAATGCCGAAAGAGACATTTCGGACAAAATTTATTTGTCCATCCTCAGTCCTCGTTGGCTTATAAACTAATTAGGCACAAAGTTGTCATTGTTGTTGCGGCACGAATTTGTGCACATGTATATTTTTTTATAAAATCAGGCGAGTGTCAATGTCTCGACAGGAATTGAGCTTGGAGATTATCTTATAGACTCTCACGAAACATTGACACTCGCCTGATTTTATAAAAAAATATACATGTGCACAAATTCGTGCCGCAACAACAATGACAACTTTGTGCCTAATTAATTTTTAAGCCAACGAGGACTGAGGATGGACAAATAAATTTTGTCCGAAACGTCTCTTTTTCGGCATTTGGCATCCAAAGGCTCTCTTTTTTTGTTGCACCTGTACTTGCTCTTTTCCATTCCATTTCTCTCTATATATTAACATATATAGGCAAGAAAAAGTAAATGACTGAATATAATCAAAAAATAATCTGACGGGTCACAAAAGTCTTCCTGGCTGAGATTCCTTTATCTGCTTTCTGTTTTTTATAATTAAGGTTCAAGCTGTGGCTGTAGATATTTGTTAAAGGATATATGGAGGCAGAGGCAGCCGAGAAAAAATGCTCTGAATGCTTTCACCAATCAGCTACAAACGTTTCGGTTCGGTGTATATCTTGCTCAGAGTTGGTTGCTGGTTGAAGATGGTACAGTCAGCCCCACCTGGGACTATATAGAGCCTTAAGTATATGGTAATATATAGTGAAATAATTTTAATGACCGAAAAGGTAAAATAAAATCTGGTACAGATGATTTTGTATGATATGGTAATATATAGTGAAATAATTTTAATGACCGAAAAGGTAAAATAAAATCATCTGTACCAGATTTTATTTTACCTTTTCGGTCATTAAAATTATTTCACTATATATTACCATATATTACCATTTACTCTAGCCCCCAACTGAGGCGCTTACTGTACATAATAAATGAACCGAAACGTTTCCAGCTGATTGGTGAATGGAGGCAGGCCAATGTCCCCCAGTCTTGTCCTGAAAATTTTTTGTCTATTAAAAACAAATACTGAATATATTTTTCCCATTGTGAATTTTTTTAAATAAGCTTATATAAGGTTTTTTTTTTTTTTTTTTTTTTTGGAAGGGGGGGGAAGGGGCGCAGACCCCCAAAAAACCCAAAAGGCCCAAGCCCCCAGGGAAAAAAAAAAAAAAAAAAAAAGAAGAGAAGAGGAACAAACAAAAGCAGAACTGAGAAGAGGCCCTGTTGGGGGAGGAACGGAAGGAAGGAGAGAGGAGGGTTGGGGGAAAAGAGAGACGCAGGGGGTTGGTCCCAATCACGGGGGGACATGGGGACAAAGGAAGGTAAATAATTAATAATAATAATAAATAATTTATAATCTAAGTATATATACGCCCATGTTCAGAGCATTTTTTCTTGGCTGCCTCTGCCCCCAAGGACCCATTTTTTTTTTTTTTATAATTCTACAAAAGTTGTTACCAATTTATTTATAATTTTTACTTTCTATTACCATTTTTTTTTTAATTTCAGATAATCCACTTTAAAAATAAAGGACTTGCTTGCATATAAAAAATGGAAACTTTATTGTCCTCTTCATTGAAGACATCAAGACAATATGAAAATTGTTCTGATCCCGTTAAAGTGTAGTGGAAAATTCAGTAGAGCAAAGAAAAAAATAGTCAAATTCTATTTTCGAGCGGAACGAAATACAAAGTTCTCCATAGATTCATATATAACGCGCCAATAGTAGCCTGGCATGACATCAATACGAGTTTCATGATCGACATTCATCCGTCCACGTGGATCCTTGACCTTTGTTCATATGACCTACTCCAATGCAATGCATACCGACCGGCAACTTATTTTTCTAAATGATGGTTATCGTTTTTCTAATTGAATTCTATTTGATTCAAATTAATTTCATATTCCAAATGAACTTACTCATTTATCGTCCAAGTTTGAATTTATTTGGCAACAGCGCATCCTTCTAAAGAAGATCACAATACTAACACAACCAAGCAAAACATCTGATCAGTTCAGAGCAGGTACAAGCAGATTCGAAGGACTTCACGCTTTTCTCTGGCTACGCTCCACCCCTTTCTACCTGCCTTTTTGGAACAAATGTAAGTTTCAACATTTATTTTTTAATTTCATCGAAATATAATAAAAAAAATTTCTTATATTAGAAAAAATTAAACTAAACAAGAATTTTTTTTTTTTTTAAAATTTCACCAGTCATCTCCCCTCTATATATTTCGCTAATACCAGGTAGTTGCTACCTTCGACAAAATTTAATTTTCAACGCGTCATTCTCCTGATAACAATTTCGATTTGGATCACACACATCTTTTTTTTTCAAATAATAAGTAAACTCACATTATTTTTATGTTCTATCTAACATACTCGAAATAATAATTTTAACAAATTTTGTGACAGCAAAATAAATATGCTCACAAAGTTTGTTAAGCCCTTGATTAATATCTGATTCAAATAAATAGTTTTATAAATCTATTTAATAATAGGCCTAATGATTGAAATTAATTTTGAAAAATTATTCTAACAAAGGATTTTAAATTTTTAATAAATAAATAGATTAATTAAATATATAACCCTGTACTGTATAAAGATATAAAATATTGCGTTTTCGCTATATATATATATATATATATATATATATAAGAAACCATCAATCTAAATTTATTTAAACTTCTATATTTATTGTATTGGGTTGGATATATTGAATATTGAGGTTGGAACAAAATTATTTAATAAATTTTGAGGACCCATTTATTTGAATTAGAAATTTTGACTTTTACCACAACAATCATGAGAGTATATTTTTTTTATTTTTGGATCTAGTGACACTGAGTTCCCCATCTGGTGGTATGGCATCAGAGAGCAATAAAGTACTCACTGTTAAATTATTTAAACATACGTTATATATATATA
>JAKCPI010018824.1:0-10137 GCA_023213315.1 Euborellia annulipes | reverse complement strand
TACATTATTCAACTTTCAAATAGCGCTCTTCTTTATTTAAAGGAGGTATACTAGGGTATAGCTGAGTGTTGATATTCAAATAGGTAGAAAGAATAAGCAAGCAGCTAGTTGTATTTCAATTTATTAATAAACCAGGCCCGACGTTTCGAGGATTATTATATATTTTTTCAGACATTAACCCTGGAGATGGTCCCATATGTGACCGAAATGTCGGCCCTGGTTTATTAATAAATTGAAATATAACTAGCTGCTTGCTCATTCTTTCTACCTATTTGATTATTCAACTTTGTTAGTATTCTAGTTGTGGCTGTTGAGTTATATCAAGGAAAGGTTGCAGGAGCAGACACTGACAGCCAAATTTTTGTTCTTTAAAAATTTTATTGGGCCGAAGTTTCGGTTTCGATAGAGGCCATCTTCATGTCCCAACAAGTGTCAAGGAAATATATATAATTTGCATTATATATATTTCTTTATTAAAGCTTTTGTGGTTTGAAATATTATTATTAGGAGAATTTTTAATTATAGACCACATTTTTGTATTAAATATTTATTAAAAATATATAAATACTGTACAACGTTTCAACTGCTTATTCTGCAGCCGTTATCAAGCACTGTGCACTTGCTCCGACTCAAGTGAACTAACTATAACGGCTGCAGAATAAGCAGTTGAAACGTTGTACAGTATTTATATATTTTTAATAAATATTTAATACACAAATGTGGTCTATATATATTTCCTTGACCCTTGTTGGGACATGAAGATATAGCCTCGAAATGTCGACAGAGGCAATATTAAATATAATATATCGAATAGAGAAAAAATCGATTATTTTAATTCTTATGATAAAATTAATTTTCAGACCTGTATTTGGAATGAGCATAGAGTCCGACGCCTTCACTTCGGTAATCTGGAATTCCTGATTCGGTGCTGACACCTGCGCCTGTCAAAACGAGTATAGATCCCAGGTGAGAATCCATCCATGACTTGAGCTTTTCTATCTGAGAGCAGATGCCTGCCGATATTGTGGTACAAACTACCTAACAAAACAGATAAGAATGAACAGACAAGCATTAAAATAACAGATTGAACATTCTGAAAATTTTATTATACCCAGGCCATAGATCGAATCTATAAAGGAGCCTCAAGAAAAATACATCCCCAAAAAAAATAAAAAGAAAATTTTTATCATTCTAGTAGCAATGGTAAAATAAAGAAATTTTCACAAATAAAAAATTGTTTCGCCACCCTTATTTCTCTCAACTGTGCTAGCTGAACTATGGTCCCTTTGTAAGCAACGGCGGATCCAGAGGAGTTTCTTGGAGGGGGGAGTAATCTGGTGTGACTCGTCTCACAGAACACAATTTTTTTCTTAATTTCGGTAATTTAAAGGCGCATCTGTACTTGTTTACCAATATATATATATATATATATATATATAAATCAAATTTTTAAGTATTAATTTTTTAAAATTTTAAATTAAAGATGTTTTCCGAAAAAAATATTTTTCTCAAATCTCGGAGGGGGAGGGTAATTACCCCCTTTACCCCCCCCCCACCCCCGAAAACAAAAATTGTATGAGGGCTAATGGAGCTAGCTCTAGCCTGATTTTAAATAAATAAATTCTAATTCGAAATTCTCTCTCTATAACCTAGTATGAACAAAATTTCTAAAATGGCCTTTAAAACAGATATGGGTATATAATATAGGTCTTGTGAATTTAACTTACCATAATTTGAGAATAAATGACGACTATAAGAAATTAAGTTATTTAAATAATTTATAAATTGTTTTTTATCTGTTTTAAATGTCACGCATGTCAAAAAGAAATATCATATAGGCCTATAATAATAAATATTTTATCAGGATTTCTATTTGGTGACAGATGAATTTTTTTTTTAAGATCAGACTCAATTTGACAACTTTGGCAATTGTTCATTTCGATCAATTTCGATAACAATTTCTAAATTATTCTAATTCTTTTGATAATTTTTCTGTAAAATATATATATTATTCATCTAAATATTAACAAATTTATTTCTTCCAAGGAAATATTTATACATTAATTTTTTTTTTTTTTGATAACTTCAATAGTTGGCAACACTTTTTAATTCAAAAATTTTTTTTAAATTACAATTAAAAAATACCATAAAAACTTATTATATATAACAAGTTCTCCAATAATTCTGCTGGACCATGCTGGTCTTATTATTAATGTAAAGATTATCTTGTGAAGGAAAATTAATTTTCGAAGAAAAATACCAAATGCTTATCGCGACAGCATTGAGGTAGAATCTCAAGAACGAACCTTTCTTATTTCCAAATAGATATTTGATAATGACCATGCCCATGTATTTTGAGTGATATATTTTGTTATATTTCAAACAAAATTTCACTTTTTTTTCCTATTTCTCTCAGTGAAAGTTGCACAAAGAATACACAATTTGGGAAGCTAGGCCTCTTGTATATTCCATGTCCTCCTACAGTGACTCTGCAATGACTTTCTGAATCTTCTTTGTTTTAGAAAGGAATATTTAAATAAATTTTATTCAGTGTGTAGTGTCATTTTTTTGTGATATAAATTAATTAATATCTCTCTTTATCTCAGGTACTTTCAAATTTTTTTTTATTAACTGTTATATACAAACTTTCTTAAAAACGTTAAAAACTAAAAAAACATGGCGATATTATGTTAAAAAATTATAAAAAAATTATTTTAAAGGAAATTTTATATGCTTAATTAAAATGTTATATTTTTCATTTGAAAATAATTAATGTTTGTTTATGGAGTATAAACTAGAACACTTTCTTATATATATAAAAGATTTTCCAAAAATTTAAACTTTTAAGCAATACAAATTCTTGATTTCGAGTAAACTTTATTTCTAAAATTTAATCCACTTAGGGTCGATTCACACATCACTAGTCATGTCACGTCTCCGTTCCGTCAGTTCCGATTAGCATAGTCACAAAAAATATGTTTTATTAAAATTTAAGTGGCTGGCCGAGCTGACTGAGCCGGCACAGTCACGATCAGAATTGTCACTCTTACTGCAGTCCACAGATCATACATAAAAATTTTGACATCAAATTTTTGACATGAATCCAATACTTTCTCTCTATATAATTTGAAGAGAAGTTGCTGTTGATGTTATGGAATGGAAAAGAGCAAGTACAGGTGCAGCAAATAAAGAGAACCTTTGGATGCCAAATGCCGAAAGAGAGACGTTTCGGACAAAATTTATTTGTCCATCCTCAGTCCTCGTTGGCTTATAAACTAATTAGGCACAAAGTTGTCATTGTTGTTGCGGCACGAATTTGTGCACATGTATATTTTTTTATAAAATCAGGCGAGTGTCAATGTCTCGACAGGAATTGAGCTTGGAGATTATCTTATAGACTCTCACGAAACATTGACACTCGCCTGATTTTATAAAAAAATATACATGTGCACAAATTCGTGCCGCAACAACAATGACAACTTTGTGCCTAATTAATTTTTAAGCCAACGAGGACTGAGGATGGACAAATAAATTTTGTCCGAAACGTCTCTTTTTCGGCATTTGGCATCCAAAGGCTCTCTTTTTTTGTTGCACCTGTACTTGCTCTTTTCCATTCCATTTCTCTCTATATATTAACATATATAGGCAAGAAAAAGTAAATGACTGAATATAATCAAAAAATAATCTGACGGGTCACAAAAGTCTTCCTGGCTGAGATTCCTTTATCTGCTTTCTGTTTTTTATAATTAAGGTTCAAGCTGTGGCTGTAGATATTTGTTAAAGGATATATGGAGGCAGAGGCAGCCGAGAAAAAATGCTCTGAATGCTTTCACCAATCAGCTACAAACGTTTCGGTTCGGTGTATATCTTGCTCAGAGTTGGTTGCTGGTTGAAGATGGTACAGTCAGCCCCACCTGGGACTAGAGCCTTAAGTATATGGTAATATATAGTGAAATAATTTTAATGACCGAAAAGGTAAAATAAAATCTGGTACAGATGATTTTGTATGATATGGTAATATATAGTGAAATAATTTTAATGACCGAAAAGGTAAAATAAAATCATCTGTACCAGATTTTATTTTACCTTTTCGGTCATTAAAATTATTTCACTATATATTACCATATATTACCATTTACTCTAGCCCCCAACTGTGGCGCTTACTGTACATAATAAATGAACCGAAACGTTTCCAGCTGATTGGTGAATGGAGGCAGGCCAATGTCCCCCAGTCTTGTCCTGAAAATTTTTTGTCTATTAAAAACAAATACTGAATATATTTTTCCCATTGTGAATTTTTTTTAAATAAGCTTATATAAGGTAAATAATTAATAATAATAATAAATAATTTATAATCTAAGTATATATACGCCCATGTTCAGAGCATTTTTTCTTGGCTGCCTCTGCCCCCAAGGACCCATTTTTTTTTTTTTTATAATTCTACAAAAGTTGTTACCAATTTATTTATAATTTTTACTTTCTATTACCATTTTTTTTTAATTTCAGATAATCCACTTTAAAAATAAAGGACTTGCTTGCATATAAAAAATGGAAACTTTATTGTCCTCTTCATTGAAGACATCGAGACAATATGAAAATTGTTCTGATCCCGTTAAAGTGTAGTGGAAAATTCAGTAGAGCAAAGAAAAAAATAGTCAAATTCTATTTTCGAGCGGAACGAAATACAAAGTTCTCCATAGATTCATATATAACGCGCCAATAGTAGCCTGGCATGACATCAATACGAGTTTCATGATCGACATTCATCCGTCCACGTGGATCCTTGACCTTTGTTCATATGACCTACTCCAATGCAATGCATACCGACCGGCAACTTATTTTTCTAAATGATGGTTATCGTTTTTCTAATTGAATTCTATTTGATTCAAATTAATTTCATATTCCAAATGAACTTACTCATTTATCGTCCAAGTTTGAATTTATTTGGCAACAGCGCATCCTTCTAAAGAAGATCCCAATACTAACACAACCAAGCAAAACATCTGATCAGTTCAGAGCAGGTAGAAGCAGATTCGAAGGACTTCACGCTTTTTCTCTGGCTACGCTCCACCCCTTTCTACCTGCCTTTTTGGAACAAATGTAAGTTTCAACATTTATTTTTTAATTTCATCGAAATATAATAAAAAAAATTTCTTATATTAGAAAAAATTAAACTAAACAAGAATTTTTTTTTTTTTCAAAATTTCACCAGTCATCTCCCCCTCTATATATTTCGCTAATACCAGGTAGTTGCTACCTTCGACAAAATTTAATTTTCAACGCGTCATTCTCCTGATAACAATTTCGATTTGGATCACACACATCTTTTTTTTTCAAATAATAAGTAAACTCACATTATTTTTATGTTCTATCTAACATACTCGAAATAATAATTTTAACAAATTTTGTGACAGCAAAATAAATATGCTCACAAAGTTTGTTAAGCCCTTGATTAATATCTGATTCAAATAAATAGTTTTATAAATCTATTTAATAATAATGATTGAAATTAATTTTGAAAAATTATTCTAACAAAGAATTTTAAATTTTTAATAAATAAATAGATTAATTAAATATATAACCCTGTACTGTATAAAGATATAAAATATTGCGTTTTCGCTATATATATATATATTTTAAGAAACCATCAATCTAAATTTATTTAAACTTCTATATTTATTGTATTGGGTTGGATATATTGAATATTGAGGTTGGAACAAAATTATTTAATAAATTTTGAGGACCCATTTATTTGAATTAGAAATTTTGACTTTTACCACAACAATCATGAGAGTATATTTTTTTTATTTTTGGATCTAGTGACACTGAGTTCCCCATCTGGTGGTATGGCATCAGAGAGCAATAATGTACTCACTGTTAAATTATTTAAACATACGTTATATATATATATATACTATATATATAAAAAAAAAATCTCTACATGAACTCACCGAAAACTTATCTTCCACATCCATCCAAACCTCCAGAACATATATATAATATCAGATAGACAACGGGGGATTCCCCTCATCCTACAGGGGAGGGGGCAAAATTTCTTCTTTTATTTCATTTATTATTAAAAATGATATATTTTTACTTTTGAAAAATAAAATCTTCTAAATAAAAGATAAGAAATTCATTTTTTTCCAAATTTTTTTCCAAATTTTTGAAAATCACTACCAAATAAAGAATTATATAATCATTTTTCATGAGGTATTAGATATACTAAATATTTATTAATTTAAATAAGGAAAAATTATGCCACACTTTCGATTAACATCTATCTCCCTAAAGAAGACAAAACACAAAATACTCCCAGACGGGACCACATACTTACCACCACGCTCCACTACGATAATTTCAAACAGAAACTACTTGAAACGCGAATGTTTATTTATTTATTTTTTTTGGCCAATCGGGGCTCTATGGAGTAAAACGCCGAAACACGTGAAAATTTTTTTGCTCAAAGTATCAGCTCAATTTTTTCAAACGAATCCGTGATATACTCACTTGGTCCCCTTGTTAGTTATATGTTTATCACTACCAAATTTTTTAAAATTTTAATTTTATTAAAATTGTGATTTTATTTAAAATTTTTAAAGTTTTATACTAGATTTGTTTTTGTTTTATACTATTTAAACATATTAAATTATTTTAATTTTCTAAAAAATTTTTGCCCCCCCCCCCCGATTCAAATTCGTTCCGGCGCCCCTGATCAGGGGCGGATTAAAGGTGCGATCGCCCCCCCCCCCCGAGAAGAAATTCAAACACTTATAAAAACTAGTAATCTAAAGAAATTATGATTTCCGCTCTTTAATTTCAATTGAATTTGTTACCAATCAATTTAAATAAATAGGAAAGGGGTCTAAATGGCCTTAGACCGACAGTCCTTAAATAACCCCCCCCCACCCGACAAAATTGCATTAATCCGCCACTATATATATTCCTTCTCATGTGATTATTTCATTGTTTGTTGTTTTTTTTTTTTTAATATAAAAAGTTTTTAATGGAAACTTTTGTGATCCAAACAATTTTCCAATAAAGAATCCCATCATAATTACAATGAAATAATCACATGAAGGAAACGCATGGTTTGGACTTTGACACTCACTATACGAATTTTATATCCAGCAATTTAAATTTCGAGCTTGTTTTTTTTTTTAATTATATAAATTCACAGATTATAAAATACCTCCCTGTAAAATACCAGTTCCATATGGAAAATTGTCAAAATGTAAAGACCCCAGTCAAGCAAACAAAAAATAATGTATTTTTTAATATTAACTATTAATATATTTGAATTTATGCTGCCGGGTGGTTGGAGAATAAAATAAAATAATTTAATTTTTTTTATATCTATATTAAGGTTGTTCGGATAGTACATCGTAAGTCATAATAGAATCTAAATTTTTTTTTAAATAAAATTAAAAATTTGAATGCCAAAATTCCTTATTATAATTTAGTCGTGACCTATCATAGTTTATAATTGGATTAAGTTAATAATTTAATTACCAAAAATAATAAATGAATGACTTTCGACTTGAGTAGTTTTTCACGTAATATAGAACTGGCAACATTGCATTCATCAACTATCTATTTTAAATCTTAAACGCCTTAAATTTTATTTTATTTAATATATTACAATGTTTAATGCAAATCAGTTTAAACACAATGGACGATTTGCGAGAAAAAATATTGTAAAATTGAAAAAAAAAATGTATCTGACATAGAGATAAGACACTTATGCTATGCGACGTTGCCAGGCTGGTCTGACTCTCGAGAATTCATTATTTTTAAATATTAGCGACTGTCATTTTGGAGAATTTTTTGACTTTCTTGTTAAAATATCTTTAAAAGCGGTCAGCAGAAACTTTTTGGTTTTATTTTTAACGTATTCCTCGGAAGTGAATTAATAAAATGTAAGTTTTTTTGTTTTTGTATCATTTGCACAGATGCCTATATAATTCGATATGTGTGAATTTCGTCGTTATTCCCCATAGGCTACATGTTAAATTTCAATTTTTTAAAAATTAATTACACGATAACCCTGTGTCAGATCTGCTTCAAAATTTTATTTTATACGTATTTGATAGTGATTAATAACATATTAAAAAATTAGCTTTTAATCTACTCAAGTGCTTTAATGTCCGAACAACCTTAATTAGAATAATTTATCCTTTATATCTTTAGTAATTTTTTACAAATGTTGGCAGCTTCCCCTCTCCATTCTCCTTGGCAATGCCCTTCCCCTTCCCAACTGTCATTTTTAATCCCAACTTAGCAAAACTTCTAGGTCATTTGGAGGAAGGAAACAAGGCCTTTCTAGTCACCAGTTATATTAACTTGTACTCTTGTATTTTTCTCGGTTTTCCTCTCAAATGAGCACAGAAGCGAAACGAAGCAAGATGTCGAATTCGTTGACTCAGTTGAAGAAATATACAACGGTGGTTGCCGACACCGGTGATTTTGAAGGTGACTATTCATTCTTGCCTTTTTTTTTTAATTTCAAATTTATAAAATAATCAACTTTTTTATTTTTTCGTAGCAATGAAACAATATCTACCGACCGATGCAACCACCAATCCCTCATTGATGCTTTCGGCTGCCAATATGCCTCAATACCGGCATCTCATCGACAAAGCAGTTGAATATGGTCAAAAGGCTAGCAAGTAAGTTTGGGGAATATTTACTATCTCTCACTTAACAATTCTTCTCTAAAGTTATATAGTTTAGTATTTGGAGGAATAAATCGATTTTTTTTCCCCAAAGTTCTCTTTCATTTTACATTTGACAACTCAATTTGAAGTGACATTTTACAGAGGTGAATCCTAAATTTTTTGTCTAATTATACCGCACCTTTTATCAAAATATACTTTATCTCTAGTGAATCAGCAACACTAAATATAGGATAAAAATATTTCTATTCTTAACTCACTAGAGTTTAGAACTTAAAATCTTTATTTAAAATAACTATTTTGCTCTCTACTAATTTATAAAAATCTGGTGTGACATCACTAAGCACACAACTTTCTCTTACCTTCGGTAATCGAAAGTTGTGTTCTGTGCTTGTCACATCAGATTTTTTGTGTCGACACATATTTAGTTTTCCACCGATATATTAGGATACAAGATATAAAATTTATAAACATGGGAAAAATTGTGAAACGATATTTTTTTTGATCCGCAATCGAAGAGTTAGTTAAATAGGGCAAGGTGAAGTGAACGTTTTTAAGGGTTTGGCTCTTGCATATATTGATTGATATTATCTTTAGTATTTCAAAATTTATATTGGAAAATTAAAATTTAATTTTTTTTCTTCATATATGGCGCTCAGAAGCTTAAAAATTTTTAAATTTCTTTTCATTTTTTGCTCAAAATATCATAACTAGATGGCCTATAAATATTCTAATTACATTTTCAATAATTATTTGATTTTTATATAATTCATTACTATTCCATGATCTATTTAATTCACAGATTAGCCAATTAATAATATATTTTTTGATTTATCGGTTTTTTCCTTCTTTCCAATTGAATAATCTGCCTTTAACTGATAATATTATATAATAGTTATTATATTCAACTAATAGATAATTAGAAATCTTCCATTCTCTTTATTCTCTCTTGTTTCATATATATATATATATATATATATATACAATATATACCGTATATATAAATTATATCGTAGGGGTGGGTAAACTATAGCCCGCGAGCCGCATGTGTCCCCCGGGCACCTTTTTTTAAACACTCACACTTTTTTTCTCATTCACACTCACATTCACACAGTCTTTTCGGCAACTTTAGGCCATTTAAGACTTTGACGATAACTGTTAATTATTAATATATCTATTGGGGGTCCAGGCATTTCTATTTAAGTCATTTAGTATCCAAATGCCTTTAAATAAAATCATCGGACTGCCTGGGGTCAGGCCCCCCCGACGTTCGGTATAAGAAGGTAGGCACGCTACCAACTACTCCAAGCCCCGTGGGCCCCAAATAGTTCACGCTCACTAAACTTTTTTTTCTGATTAAAACATTGAGATATTTTTATTTCGATATATTTTGATATTTATATTAAAAAGATAAATTTTTATGGTTATTCTATTGTTAAGAAAGGACGTTCGACCTATAGGG
>JAKCPI010018823.1:0-15202 GCA_023213315.1 Euborellia annulipes | reverse complement strand
TAATGTGGTCGGTAGACTTAAATTTTTAAATTATTTTTCCAAAAATAACAATGAAATAGACTTATGGAAAAGACATAATATCACAACAGTTGCCATCAAAGATAATTAATCCTATGAGAATAGTCTGAAAAGTAATAGAAAAATTATTTGGCTTACAATTTTATAAAATTTAGAAATGAGAGTAAATAAAGGGTGGGACTAAGCCGAGCGCACAACTTTGCCCACCCATTCATTATTCCAAGTTTATGGGTGCAAAAATTTCAAAACAATTGGATGAATAGTTTTTGAGGTTTCGTTGACGAAATAAATTACCACGGACACACATACAGACGTCATTCCAAAAACTACTTAAATGGATTCAGGGGACCTCAAAACGTATTTTGGCAGCTTCAGTTCAATTTTGATTTTATTTACAGATTGGATTCACTTTACCTGCCCAACCTACGGTTGGTGGGCAGGGTTAAAAAAACTTACCATTCCCAACTTTGATTTCATTTCTTCAACTTCTGGAATAGGGATCTGAAACATTAAAAGAAACAATTTTAATTTTTTTGTCCTTATAGCTAACTTCGTTTTGATTAACTTATAAAAAAACCATTTTTTTTTTTTTTTAATTTTTTTTTTTAATTACAAAAAAATAAATGAAATATTTTTACTACTATAAAGATTGAAATCAAATCAATTCAATTAAATTTTTTTAATTTTAATTAGTATAATAGGCGGATGCGAGATGTTGTGCTTATTGGGCCCCCCCCTAGATTAAGGGGTAGTCCACCCGCCGAGAGCGTGGAGGTCCTGGTTCGACTCCAGAGGGTGCAATTTTGCCCAATCTTAAGCATAAACATATCTAGCATACTTGCTATCATAAACGATATATTGACTGGCTAATGAACATTCTATTTGTGCATTAATTGAAAAAAATTCCATCCTTTTCAAACAAGGCTCTACCGAGTTAATAAAATTTGAAATTTGTAAAAGAGAGGTTCTGAGAGATAATAGTCGTTTTTGGATCACTCTCATTTTGTCTTTAAATAAAGGAATGACTGAATAACATCAGAACATGTTCAGTAGAAAAATACATTATTATTTGAAGACCCGTGTTTATTATTCAGTTTGAAATTTTCGAAATTAAAATTATGGCACATATTCATTTATACAGCTCTTCCATCAAATCATATTATTGTACTGAAGATGGTCAGGCCAAAATAGACCTACTATTTGAATATAAAATTATTTGAGAGTGACCCAAAAACTCTCCGCATCTCCCTTTTACATCAACTTTGAAGCCTAAAGGTCCAAAATTTTTATTCATTATTTTATAAAAATATTTAATCTATACTTACAATCACGTGCTGATGATATATAGTTCTCCCGTCCATCTGTTGCTGAAGCATACACTGAAAAAAAAAAGTTATATTGTCATCTTATCATACATGGGCGAGAAAATCATTTAAATTAGAGGGCGTTTAATAGAAACATATCTCAAGGAACAGTAAAAAAAATTTTAATATTTTTTTGAAATAAAAAGGAGAGCACGTTAATTGGATCCATTAGAAATTCAAAAATTTTCAGCTATTGCTATAATAAAAATACGTGCGACCAGGGGCCGGATAGTTAAGGAGGAGTCGCCCCCTCCAGATTGGATGGCGAAATATTTAACTGAAATTAATTTTTTTTTTTATTTATTTGCCTAGGGGCGTATATAGACATTTTCCCGAGGGGGGACTAATTTTCAAAGATATCCCTCCCTCCACACACAAAATATTTTAAAAATACTGGATATACCTGAACCCCGGGGGCTCAAAGACAAACTTTCATAAAATTTTCTTTTGGAACGAAGTTCTTTCACTAGAAAACGCCAAGTAACAGAAAAACAGCAGTAACAAAAATGCGTTACAGCCCCACCCCTCACCTAGAAAATATTTTCGCTACGCCCCTGCGGACGGACGGGAGAGCAGTTGCTCTAAATGGGGTGGGGGATCAGTTAACCTCTCCCTCGCCCTCGCCGTTTATTGAGGAGAGAGTAAAATATAAAATTTTTTTAATGACTTTGAAAATTTCAAAAATTTTTACATCATTAGAAGCATAATGAAAAATATTCACTAACCATATAACAGGGTATAATATCTTCGCACTTTTCCATTATTTTTCAGTTATTTGAATAGCGAGCAGAAATTGCAGATATATATCGGTTACTATAGAAAGCGCCCGTGATTGTTGAAGAAAATTTTTTTTATTATTTTAGAAAAATTTACACGCGTTGCCTGGGGGAGGTTCAAGATAGTGACAAATGTCAAATTGGTAATTGGTATAATCCCTAATTGGCATCAGAAGCCGAGAGGGATAAAATTAAAAAAAAAAAAAACTTTAAATATAAATTCAAGAGTTGTTGGTTCAGATCCCAGACATTCCTATGAATTTTGTTCAACTCCATAAATCCATGGAGTTCCGTAAATAAAAAAAATCTTAACAGCTCAAAACTTTCTCTTACCTTCAGTATTCGAAAGTTGCGTTCTGTGCTCTCACACCAGATTTTTTGTGCTCTAGCTGGAACGGGCAGTGCTTCTTTACTTTGCAGTCTCTTTCCTACTATATTTTCAACAGGCGTCAGACCGTGCGACGCCCCGGCCTTCCCGATCGCAAAACTCCCCACCCTCTCCGCCGACCTCGCACCGCGTATTAAGGCAAAAGAAAGAAGAAGATGCTTTTCATTGAGCCCTCCTAGTAATTTCATGCTTGGGGATTGAGAAATTTAATATTAACAGACATTATTAATTTTTATTAAAATAGATTTGAAATCTAAATCTAGTAGTGCCTTCGTGCACGCTTTCCAAAGCACTCGAGTATGCTTTCAAGAGATTCGTTTTAATTAAATGGGCTATTTTCCAAAAAAATAAAAATTCGTGAATTTTTTTAAGTAGATAAAAAAATCATTTGAAATCGATTAGTGAAAACCAAAATTTTTTTCATTGCTAGAGAAAAATTATTTACAAATAAACGCAAGGCATTTTGATTGACATTGAATCGAAATTCATTCTGGCCGTCTGTCACGCTCTGATTGATCAACTTAGGGTTGGAATTTCTAAATGAAATAGGGGACTTTGTAGAAAGTCTAGGATAAATTCTCTGACCTCACATTCCCTAATAGGGAAGCTCAAAAATTAATCCCTCATTTTCTCATACTATCGTCCTCACACAGTCAATAATATATTAATATATAGATTTACTTTTTTTCTATCTGCTTTTATTCTCCTTGTTACAGTTGTACTACGGCTTCGTACCCGACTCTATTTTGTCTCTCGATAAGTAAAAGCTCAGCAGTTGGTTCATCATCGTTGGTACGAAGTACTCTGGTTTAATCCGAGTGCTCCTTTCTTTGGTGAGTAACTCTTGAAATTTTAACTATTCTAATTCATTTTTAAATTAAATATAGAGTATATCAGTATAAAAAATATTATGGAAATTTTTAATTATAGAACACTTTTGTATTAATTATTTATATTTTTAATATTTAAAAGTGGTATATAATTAAAAACTCCCATAATAATAACAATACAAACCACAAAAGCTATAATATACACATAGTATATAAATCTTTGACAATACGAAGTTTATAATCTGGAGAGATGTTGCTCTTGATGTTATAAGTTAGGAATGAGCAAGTACAGAAGCAGCAAATAAAACAATGACTTTTTTACCAAATGCGGAGAGATTTCGGACAAAATTTTTTAGGCCATATTCAGTCCTTATAGGCTTATTTATAGGTACAAAGTTGTCATTGTCCTTTATGGATAAAAAAAGTCTGTGCGCATGTAGATTTTTGCCTGATGCGTACAGTGGGCGCCTCAAGTGCCTGATGCGTTCGAAAGTGGAACTTTGAATTTAGAGGGGCGTAAGGAATTTTTCAATGAGTTTTTTTTTTTAAATGAATTATAATTATAAGGGAATATTGGGACAGCAAGTTATAATTTTTTTAATGACTTATTAAAAAATTAAGAAAATTAATTTTTTTTTTGTTATCAAGCAAATACAGCAAACAATCTGTCGCAATAATCTTTAATTTTTTTTTAATTTAAAAATTAATTTATTGTTTTTATTAATCACATATTAATTAAGAAAATTTTAAAATAAGCTTAGTAGATATACTGTATTTAAAAAATTATGTGACAAATAGTTCAGCATTTTGCCAAAGTTGGCAGGCTAGTTTTTAGTCTAATAGCCGATGTATTATTAGCATATATCTGGCCTACATTTATATATTTATTTGTTTTTATAAAAGATATATAATATATAATAACGTTTATAAAGTATTAATTCTTAAAAGATCAATGAAAAATCAACCAAATGCATTAAATTATTAGCTATCATTCTGACATCTCTTGGCAAATTTTTGTAATAGGTGTTTTTTTGGCTTACTTTTGAAGACACACATCGCCCTCTTATCGGGGAAAACATGCGTAACTTCTACCTCCTGAACCCCCTTAGGCAACCAAAATGATTAGCTTTATAAAGCGTTATCTTAAAAGTACTTTTTTCCTTTCAGTTGCATTAAAAAAAAAGTGATTTATTTATTTTAAAAATATTGGTTTTGTTGACTAAGCTCAGGGCTCCACTCTCGAACAGACCAGGCACTTGTGGCGCCGACTGTACCTTACATTGGTCCTTTTACTTTAGAGTAGGAAAAAATGTGATTATATAGCCTATTTAAAATAGAATATTTATTTAAATTAATTAAAAAAATTACATTTTAATAGTTTACAAGATACTTAAGAATTAATTTTGTTACAGATAAACAAAAAGAAATATTTATTTAATAGGCTAATTAATATTTGCGTACACTCAGATCAAGTAGGTCTCTCTTTTTGACATTCAATCGATTTGAATAGTGTTTGTAAAATTTTATTCCCGATATTTAATAATAAATGGAATACCTCAAAATTAATAATAATTTCTAAACTGTAATGTAGGTTGCCTGCCTCCGGGGTCAGAGAATCGTCGGGCTTAGAAAAAAGATATTTATAACCTTATATTGACTAGTAGTGAAACAACCGGAACATGAGTGGTTTCTGATTCAGATATTTTTTTATTAATACAAAAGAGCTTTTTGGAAAAATATATTTTAAACTTTTAATAAAATTTAAAGCCTATATATTTTATATATGGACCCTGTTATGCAATGGTGTGTCAAAGACCAAAAAATTCAAAATTGAGTTAAGCACGGAATATTGTTTCAAATGTTATAATTAATAGTATTTTTTATGAAATATGTCCTAAAAAAATTTATATTTAATGTTACTTGCACAATTGATAAGAAAAATTATATAGAATCCAATGTAAACAAAAAACTTTATTGTTGATTTTCTCAAAACTCGATGTTTGGTCTTTGACACACCATTGCATAACAGGGTTCATATAATTAATATTAGGAAAAATAAATTAATTATTATATACAGTACTATTAGGTATATTATATGTAATGGTTGTTAGAGCTGCCCGTTGATGGCTTCGAGGGCGAGGGTTGTGCATTTTTGGCACTCCCCGCGGAAGACGCTGTCGATGGCTGAATCTCCTGTAGAGCCCACAAGGCACAATCTTATAATATCTTTTAAAAGGACGGGGGTCGAGGGAACTCATCTCTATTAAGAGTTACATTTGTTTACACTCGGAATTCCAGGGATGATTAAATTAGATTGAGATTTATGGAGAATCAGACGCCATCAGATATGTGAAATCTGAATCCACCCTTCTAAAAATAATATTTCACCCCTCTTGACAATATGTCTATTTAATAGGATTTTGGGAAAATAAACTGCCATCTCTTTTGTTATTTGGAGTGCAAAGGAATATTAAATTATATTCTACAAAAGGAAGCAAATCTTTATAAAAAAATTATTTTTTAATTCAAAAACAAAATATTTTTTTTTTTTTTTACATAAGATATATAAATATTAGAAGAGAAAATAAATAAGGAGAGAATTAGTATTATATAAAAGGGTTACATGAGTGAATTAGTTACCGGTAGCGGTAACAGCTACCACAGGAACTGGAGTCTTTTCTCTTTCTCCAGATGCTGTTGTTGATGTTGCAGCCACTGCTGCCATTTTATCTGCACCAGCAGCTGCCAGTTCGCCCAATTTATTCGCACCGTAGTGCGCCTTCTCGAGGGCAGTTTGCCCTGCAGAGGCTACCAAGTGTTTAGTTGAAGCTACTAGCTCGCTCGGCGCCATCTTCACAGCAGGTACCTGTTAAAAAAAATAATATAAATTTATTTAATCCATTTTTGGTTTTTATAAGATTCAACACATCATCATGGAAACATTTTTCTAACGAGCTCTAATTTTCTTTAAGAGAGGTTAATAATAAAAATTGCTATTCAAATTTAAAAAGAATAAAATACCATAAATACTAATATGTAATGAAAAGAGAAGAAATCATTAGTGTTTTTTTTTTTTTTTTCAAAGAGGATTATTTGGACCCTGTTAGGCATTGGTGTGTCAAGCGCCACCTACCGATTTTTGAGAAAATTAACATTAAAGTTTTTTGTTTTCATTGGATTATCTATAATTTTTTTTGTCAATTGTGCAAGTATCATTAAATATAAATTTTTGTAAGACATATTTCATAAAAAATACTATTAATTATAGCATTTGGAACAATATTCCGGACGCTGATGACTTGTGGGTGGGGGTAAGGGGAGTTCTCTTTTTCCCTCCCAACTAAATATTACTAATTATTTTAATTTAGCTTAGAATTAAATATTCCTTTAAATGCCAGTTTTTTACCCCGACTCCGGTTTATACTAAAAATCTTATACCCCGGTAAATAGATGTGCATATTAATTAAATTCAATTTAAAAATTGTTTGAGACATATTATAATCATATATATATATACGCAAGATGCAGTTAGATAAAATTTTATAACTACTCGTATGCATTTTTCGAAAAAATAAATAACACACATTGAATTCAGTTTATTAATCAGATTCAACAACAGCATTAAACAAAATATTTGCTTTTTTTTTTTTAGAAAAAAATATACCTATATTCTAAATTTGTTTTTCGTTATCATTGTTTATTGAAAATAAAATCCAAAAATTTAATTTCATATATGATTGATTATGTTTAATATAGTAGGCCCTATATAATTTCGTTAAAACAATTTTTTTCTTTTTGTTCCAGATGTCATGGTTTGTTTGCCGATCCATCACAAAAAGGCGACTCCATCCGTCATCTAAGCTGCTCTACTTAAGCATTACCGTTCATATTGCCATTATTCATCTTTTGGTGAGTACATTTTTAAAATATTTTTATTTAAGTGTAATTTTATTTATTTACAACCAAAAATTAAATATATGTCGACATTGAATCTGAGGTGGCAAGCACAAAAACAATTACCAAAGTTAAGAGAAAAGTGTGTATTGTGAGACTACTTATGCCACTCAATCGAAAAAAGTACATCAGTAAAATACTAGTATCACTTGTACTTTAGTAGTCTACTAGGCCAATTTTAATGAATTTCCTCGAAACGCGTGCGACAACTTTTTAATTATTTTTATGGATTCAATGAAAACGCTACAGACCCTTGACTAGAATAAATATTAATATTATGATTTTAATCATACAAAAGTGCTAATTTGAATCTGTAGCTAAAATATAAATCTTATTATCTTCCCTTCCGTGAATGCGCGACTGACCATTCAAAGCGAATTCTCCATCAAAAATCTCGAAACCCTCTTCTTAACCCGTCACTGAAGAAGTAATTCGTTAACAGCTCAATTCAGGCAATTAATTAATTTAATAAAAGGTGAACTAAGTTTAATATAATTTTGTCTTTTTGAATGATCCTATTATCTAATTTAAAACTATATTTATAGTTAAATATTTTCGAGATTTATATCCTGGGTTCGATTCGCGGGGGTCATGGTATGTTTGGCCTCACAGATTTGTTGGATATATATATATATATTTATATATTAAATCATTTACTAGTAAAAAAGAATCAGGAAAATAATTACCTTGTCTTCCACAATATCCAGTCCAGAACAAACGAGACTATCCACTCTCTTAATCGGGCCCTAGAAAAAAGAATAAATCTTTAAATCTATAAAAATAATACTGTAATTTATAGACTACTTATAATTAGTACATCAATAATAACTGGAGATCCTGGGTATCGATCCCGGGGCCATGGGATGTTTGGCCTCGCCAATATAAAAAAACGGCACTGTAGATTATAATTTCGAAATATTTTTTTTTTTAAACAATCGCACTTTTTTCCCATTCACCTCAAAACGTGTATATCGATCAATATTTCGATATCGAATTTTTGACATGAATCCAATACTTTCTCTCTCTATATATATTTTACATATATACATAGGTAAGAGAAAGTAAAAATTCATTCCAGACCGTGAACTGAATGTCTATTATAGAAAAGTTTTTTTTTTATAATAAAATAACTTGAGAAAAATATGCCTTTTAAAAAATTTAAGAATCTTTATAAATAATAAATGATGTTTTACTGAAATTTATTCGAATATGCATAACATTTCTCCCTGTGGAAGAGGGCATTTGAATGCAAAGCAAGCCTTCGGGGATTGACTCCGACGGCAGTAATTTATTATCCATGGTTAATCCACCCCCACTGGGCAGGTTTCAGTTCGAGTTCCGATGCCAGAAATGTCATTCCCAAATGGAATAATTGCAAACGTTACAACACCAGAGAAAATTTTATCATTTTCTGTTTTATTTATAAAGAAAGAGAATCACAAAGAGAAGGCAGGCGAGAAGAAATTGTAATAAATTAGATGGAAATTTCTAAAAGTGAATTTTGAACCATCACAAAACTTACATTTGTTCTCGTCATATTCAATTATTCGCAGAAACTTTTGAATAAACTAAGCCTCGACATGCTACATGAGAAATATACATCAAAAAGAACCAAACAAATAGCAGCATTCCTCTGAGAATATGACCTTTTAGATACGCCATTGGCTTGTTAAAGACGAAGGAATAAAAGAATCTCGGCTACTACTTTAATAACAAATTTATGTCTTTTGTTTGCACTAACAAATGCGCAAATTGCATATGTATTAAATTTTTAATTGAATACTACACTGCCCCCCAAAAAAAAGTGGCGCACTTTGTTTCCTCTTAAAAAGACCTATTTTACTCTTCCTTAATGATACTGAAATTTATTAAGCATTTAATATGAAGTATCTTATACATTTCTAAGTAAATTTAACACAAATCCATATCATTTTAATAAATAATTATAATTTAATCAAAACAAAGACAAAAATGTTGAAATTTTTTTATTAACGCCAAATTTTTAATATTTTAAAATAATCTTTCCTTTTCAGTTTTTCTCTGTTCTACAGTATTTATTGAAAATTCTTATAAAAACAAAATTTTTAATTAATATCCAACAAAACATAGCGAGATTAAGTTGATTTGTCTCAAAAATTGAAAATACACATATTTTTCTTTATTTTATTTAAATTGTGTAATTTGATAAAAATGTTTTGAATTTGTGCTAAAGTTATTTAGAAATGTATAAGTTTATTCATATTAAATGTTTAATAAATTACAGTATCATTTATTTATCTCTCAAAAATTTCATTTTTATTTAAAAAATCTGGTGTGACTGGCGCACAGCACACAACTTTCGATTACCGAAGGTAGTGCTTGTCACCATAGGCGCCGGAACTGGGGGGGGGGCAAGGGTACATTGCCCCCCTGGCATCCTATAGGGGGGGACAGAGGGGGGCAAAATTTCTTCTTTTATTTCATTTATTTTTAAAAATGATATATTTTTACTTTTGAAAAATAAAATCTTCTAAATAAAAAGAGTAAGAAATTCATTTTTTTCCAAATTTTTTCCAAAAATTTTTGATAAAATCACTAGCAAATTTTTTAAAATTTTAATTTTATTAAAATTGTGATTTTATTTAAAATTTTTAAAGCTTTATAGTAGATTTGTTTTTGTTTTATACTATTTGAACAGATTAAATTATTTTAATTTTCTAAAAAAAATTTTTGCCCCCCCCTGATTCAAATTCGTTCCGGCGCCCCTGCTTGTCACACCAGATTTTTTGTGTCGACATGTAGGCCTATTTAGTTCCCGGCAATAGGGAATATTTGAATTCAGATGTAAAATTTATAAGTATGGAAATATTTATATTTTGTTACCATGGCAACCATTTCTCCTCTTTCCTATGAAATACAAGAGTAAAGTGTGCTTCAAACAATTTTGAGGTCAAAATGAGAATATACATTTGAAAGAGCATCTAAAAAATAATTGATTTTTGAATTTTAATCAAAATCGTTAGAGCGAATTTTGAGAAAATCGAAAAAAACTGAAAAAGTACATCAGTAAAGTACTAGTACTCTTTATGCACTGAGGGTGGTTAGAATATGAAGCCAAGTTTCTAAAAGTTGCTCTAAAAGATTTACAATTTACGATTGTCAGGTGAAAATTAAAATAATATGCCTGCAGTATATAAATAATCGATTTATTACGTTTCTTCGTTAAAATATTAAAATAAATAATTTTTTGCACCTGTCATTTTTTTATATGATTAAAAAAATTGCCTGACAACTCAATCACTCGTATTTTCAATATTTGATGAAAGCGAATGTTGACAAGTGAAACGAACCTTTAATTTGCTCGCGACGGGCTTTGCCGTTTCTACAGCAGTCGTGACTCCTTTCTCAGCAGTTGAGATTACAGCTCCAAGGACTGGGCTCGCATCTTTAACCTTAAATTGAAAATAAATTCAGATTATATATTTAATAATCCAAAACTGACATATTTTTTAGATATAGGCTATTAATTTACCTTTCCATATAAATTAGATGCAATATTGAGTGTACTTTCAATCATTGGAAGTTTAGCCAATCGATGCACTGATTCGATCGCTGAGGCGTTTTCATTCTCAGATGACGGTTCGGGTTCTGATAAAATAGCAGCAGCCTATAAACATGAAATGATTCATTAATTACATAAAAAGGTGTCAAAAAAAAAAATTATAGTAAATAATTAAAAAATGAAATAAAAATTAAATGAAAAAGAATCTAAAAACTAAGAACAAAATCGGAAAAGACAAATCCTTCACTAGTTCAGAGTTTATCTTTTTCTTTATTATTATCATCGTATTTTTTTTGTTGATTGCAAGTGCATCCTAAAATGTATCTCAAAATTTTTTTTAGAAACGACCGCAGCAGCCATGTTTATATTTAAATTAATCGATATAAAATTATTTTATAGATATAAATTTGGATTGGACTACATCTACCATTTAATCAAATTATTTTAGTTTCGAAAATTTCATTTGAATTAGAGGTAGGGCTGGGCATTTCACTCTACAGATTATGAAATTCTGTCCTGATGCAGGTCAGAATGTCGATTTTTTTTTTCTTACAATTAGTAAGGGCTGCTGAATTATTTCTTAAATCTATTAAAAATAATACAATGTGAAAATTTCTCAAGCGATAAAATTTATTTATATTAGATTGATTAATCGATTAACTGAGCTGCTATGTTCAACTAAAATACATATCTGGCGATTAAAGATAACTGATTGATTGTAAGTAAAATTAAAGAGGCTACGTGGCTTATCGGATAAGCTGGGGCTTAGTAATTCGAGGTAAAATTGTACTCGAAAATTCAACCAAGTCGAGCGTCTCTACTGGGGCAATGGGAATATAATCCCTCCAGTTCCAGGCACCTAGGGCCTGAGGGATGAGCATGAACCATTCCTAGAATGAGGGGCCTTGTACCCGGAATACGGGTGATACGGGGTGCACAATAGATCTATAAGGTCGCAGTCCCAGAGAAGCCCCAGAACATCAAATCAATCAATCAAGTAAAATTAATTTATATTTAGAAAATATAAAAATAAAGATTAATTTAGTTCACTATGTTCGACTGCTTTGTTTAAAAAAAATAATAATTTATAAAATTTTATGAGGCCCAGTGGCCTAGTATGAGAGTAGAGCCCACAATATTCTTTGAGTTAACTCAATACCAGGCTGAACTTAGAAGGGCTGACCCGAAAAACAACCGTGTGAATGTCCCACATAGTCACCTGTATCTACAATTAAAATATAAACATAAATGCCTTCAGGATTCATAATTTTTCTTACGGTAATGACATAATTAACGGATTCTCTTCTCTTCATTAGTGTCAGAAGGAGTAACTTTAATGGGAATACTGAGGTGGGTTCCCTTTTCCTTCCTCAGGAAATAAGTTTATCAGATTTTTCCCCTCGGTTATTCGCCTCTTCAAGTAACGACTTAGATCTATCTACAACATATAAATTAATCATCTATTACACGCTTAGCGCGTGATACTTTCTTTTCTAACTCCCTCTATTAGCGAAATAAAGTGACTAATCAGCTATTTTTTTTATTAATCGATAATCAATGAGACACTGCAATTAATCAACAACTTCATAAAAATTATCTTTAAAAGACTTTAAAAAGTAATTTAAATAATTCTGCAATTGTCTTTTATTTTAACACTTCACCTTCGTGTTTTTTTTTATTTATCACTTGGAATCGAAGAACAATGTCCAAACTTTTTTGTTTTTAAAGCTAAAGTTCACTTGACAACATTTCATGAAAAACACGGAAATACTTTTTAATTTACATGTACCGTATATCGTCACCATTTGATTAATGGCTAAATAAAAACAAGTGTGACGTTCTTGATTGAAAAAAAAAAAAAAAAAGTATTTCTAACAAAGAAATATATTATCCGTGGAAAAAGAAAGGAAAGAAAAAAAAAACAAAAAAAAACATTTTTCTATTTTAGTACTATTTTAGTCATATAAAGTCACTTCTTGACAGAATTTCTAATCAAATTGACAAATTTGCGCAATGTGAGCGAAGATTGCTTGTCCCTTACGCCCTTATGTTTTATTTTAATGTCACATCTGCTATTTTTTTTTTTTTTTTTTTGAGATAGCAAAATTTCAATTAGACTGTTTTGTAAAGCTCAAAAAGCTGAACATTTCTGTTTATTTGAAGGAGGTATATAGCAGAGTGTTGATAATCAAATTTGAAGAATAAAATGAGCAAGCAGCTAGTTATATTTCAATTTATTAATAAACCAGGGCCGACGTTTCGGTCACATATGGGACCATCTTCAGGGCCAGGTTAATGTCTGAAAAATACATATAATCCTCGCCAAGTTATATTGGGCATACACAATTGCATGTAGCTTAATCATGACAATGCCTCAAATTATGTTGTTATCATATACCATGGACAGAGAGTGAATGAACCTGGCCCTGAGGATGGTCCCATATGTGACCGAAACGTCGGCCCTGGTTTATTAATAAATTGAAATATAACTTCTGAAGGAGAAGCCGTAGCAAGAAGAAGAAATCCTGTTCGTTAGTCTCAATAATAGACCTCTTTATTTAAGAGAGACCGAAAATAAAATATTGAAAATGGTTATGAACCGCTTCATTTTAGAATGAAATATTTAATACTAGGTGCTCAATCCGCTTTCGGCGACCTTCGTTCTTACGCATCAATTTAGAATGAAATATTTAATACTAGGTGCTCAGTCCGCTTTTCGGCGACCTTCGTTCTTACGCATTGGGCTTCACGCAAGGAAATGAGCTAGGAGGTTGAAATTTTATATTTAAGTTTGGCACCCTCCTAGGGCGTGAAAATAAGCTTTTAATCAAAATCGGCCAAAGAGTACTAGTACTTTACTGATGCACTTTTTCAGTTTTTTTAGATTTTCTCAAAATTCGGTTCAGCTATTTTGTTTAAAATTCAAAAATCAATTATTTTTTAGATGCTCTTTAAAATGTATATTCTCACTTTGCTATTGAAATCTTCTGAAGACTACTTTACTCTTGTAGAACACAACTTTCGATTACCGAAATTTTAAGAGAAAATTGTGTGCTGTGCGACCAGTCACACCAGATTTTTTATATCTATTTTCTGTCTTAAAAATAATAATTAACATTATAAACAGTGCGTAAAAGTCCCTGTATGGTTATTTGAAAATATTTCACTACTACCGGGAATTTAATCCTTTCTTGTTTTATCTTCAAAAGGGAAATTTTTTATTGAATTTTTTCCTTCCATAATTCACTAATCATTATGAGTCTAATTTTCTCCGGAAATTAAATAAATAATTACCTTATCTTCTACTTATATCCAATCCAGAGCAGACAAGAGTATCCATTCTCTTCAAAGGCCCCTAAAAAAAATGAAGATTAAATGCGGTTAGAAGGCAATTTGTCCTTTTACTTCTCACCCTCTAATTTTGCACAAGAGTTAGGTGGTGGATTCTCTAACGTCAAAGGGAAGCAACTTTTCAGAGAAAATCAAATTATAGAGAGTTTGTAATTGATTAGGCATTTTACTCTTGAGTTTGTTAGTAGTGACGGGCTTGGCAGTTTCCACTGCGCTGCTCACTCCTTTCTCAGCCGTGGATATTACCGCCCCTAATACCGGACTTGCATCTTTAACCTTGGGAAAAAAAAAAAAAAACTTAAAATTATATTTTTTTCATCAGTTTAATTAATTTAATTATTAACTTACTCCTTTTAATTTTTTTTTTTTTAAGCGGAAAAATTCTTTTTATCCAGTAGATCCTATTTATTTACTAATTTGTTAATTAAATTGAGGACTTTTTTTATTTTTACTCACAAAATTAATTCAAAATTTCTCTTCAATTAAAACAAAATATTATTTTTAATAATTTTATTTTCTGATTTTTCTTATTTCAAATCCGGTGTTTGATTATCCGGATTCACTCAGGGGCTCAATTCTAGTGAGTACGTGGATGGCGACCACGAAGTTACCCGGAGCTAAGGCTGGTATTTCTTCCCTTCCTTTATGTCAGCCTTTTTCCCCTTTTTTATAACAAGCATCAGGCCGACCCGGTTTGCTTTTTCTTTCGGTCTCATTTTTTTATAAATTAATTTTGCCGACCCCCCATAGGGTTAAGGCTAAGATAGAAGAAGAAGATTTGATTATCCGGGCAAACCCAGAATGCATTGAAACATAAAACATCAATAAAATTTCTTATCGACGTTTCGAGTGCCGATCGCACTCTTCATCAGAACAGACAAAAAATGTTATTTTATTTTTCGCCTTGGCTGGCCTTATGCCACATCCTCATATCATAATATCCAGCCATCAAAAAACAACTATAAAACATCAATGTTTTA